>JAEKIV010000122.1:0-95691 GCA_016801325.1 Hypholoma fasciculare | reverse complement strand
AATCGTTGTCGAGATAGCGTTACATTACTAAGGGCTCATCAACGCCATAAGGCTAAATCTGGATTTCCCTGATTTCCTGATGTCGTGCTTTGTTGGATTTTCAATTTTCGGGACTGAATCTTGGATATACCTGGTTGATCGTGGTTGCGCAACGATAAGCGCCCATTGGATTAACGCAGCTTAAAACTCCTCAGCATCGGTAGATACAAAATAATATAGTGAATCTTGTCAGTGTCACCAGAGGGCGCTCTTTTTTTTTTTGGCACAACTTACGTCCTCGGAAAAAAATGCAAGTGATTTGATCTTGAGAAACCTAGAAGCCTAAAATTCGAAGATACAGGCGGCGGCTCTGTTGAATCATGGTATGCGAATTGTGAAGAAAAGGATTCACATACGTGCTGCCCGCGTGCTGTTCAGCGACAAAATTCGCGTCTAGAATTCGTTCAGAATAATCACGGAAGAAAAAGTATCGTGAACCACATGGAAATTATTGACCTATATCTCCGCCTTCTGAAGAGCTCTAAATTTTATCTAAATACATCGTCAGTCCAGGATGTTGATTGGACGACCCAAGGAAGCCCTAGGATTTCCAATGCCACCCGGGAGGCGGGGGCCGGAGTTCGGCAGTCACCGGTGGCACTGTGATGGTGTCACATCAAACAATTAGTGACCCGACGTATTCGCGTGACATCGCGTCGTCAATCCTTCCCATTGGCGTTCTCTCTTGATTCCACTTCCCTATATTGGCGCCAGCAACGAAATAGGAAATGTCGACAGCAAAAGCACGGATTGCGCACGCTAAAGCAATCCTCGGCCCGGAACTATTCTCGCAGCTCGCCGACACAAGCGTACTTCTCGTTGGCGCTGGAGGGATTGGCTGTGAATTATGTGCGTTATCTGCCACCAATACACGAATGGTTGTCTTCATGTTATTTTTGCCTGCATTGACCTATTAATCAGTGAAGAACGTCGTATTAACCGGTTTTGGCATGATTACGCTGCTTGATTTGGACACTATCGACATTTCCAACCTCAATCGTCAATTTCTGTTCAAGAAGAAGGATGTGAAGCAAAGCAAAGCATTGGTAAGGACTTCATCGCTTGAGTGAATCTATTGATGCTCAAGCGCCGTGCCACACGTAGGTTGCAGCCCAGACCGCCGGCGCATTTAATCCCAACGTGCGCATCATCCCTATCCACGACAACATTAAGGAACCCCAATACGACATCCAATGGTTCCAACAATTCGATATTGTTCTCAACGCTCTAGATAATCTAGGTGTGCTCTCTCCTTCCTATACGTATGTGTCGAGCATATTTCATTAAACAAAACTTTAGACGCTCGACGACATGTAAACAAGATGTGCATGGCGGCCAACGTACCTCTCGTAGAATCTGGGACTGCTGGATACCTTGGGCAGGTTCAGCCTCTTCTCAAAGTATGGGCTTTCTGCTGTTCCTGTTTTTTATTTCAGTGGCCGACTTACCGCTCAACCAGGATAGCACAGAATGCTTCGACTGCATACCCAAACCGACCCCGAAAACCTTCCCTGTTTGTACAATCCGGTCTACACCCAGCCAACCTATTCATTGCATCGTTTGGAGTAAGAGCTATCTCATGGGGTACGCCATAGTCATAGCCGCACTATCTCCTTACTGTTCATCCCTAACATCGCTTTATCTGAAGGCAGCTTTTTGGGGAGGACGAAGACGCGAGTGGAGAACTCGACGATGCTGAAAAGCAGGGAGAAAATGGTCAGTTTGTATATGCCATTCCTACTCACCAAGCCACCAATGCCGTATTACAGCGCAAGAAATCGCAACACTGAGAAAAGAGGCCCAAGCCTTCACAGCAGTCCGCAATGCTCTGCGAAACTGCGAAAATAATAATGATGCTGCAATTTTGGCCTTCCAAAAGGTGTGTTCTGTCGCCAGGGCTAATGAGTGCTTAGCATTAACGTTCAGAGAAGGTTTTCAATGCAGACATTAAAAATCTGCTCATTATGGCTGATATGTGGAAATCACGGTCCCCGCCAACACCATTAGATTATTCTTCTATCTTAGATGGTACTTTCGTACCAAGCAACTCGAATGGGAATGTCGCTCCTTCAAACGCAGTTGCTAGTGGAAGTGGCTCTGCTAATGGATCGGCAAGTGCCCCAAACGGCGCAGTCAACGGAGTTGTAAACACCTCGCACTTGAAAGATCAACGTGCTCTCACCCTAAAGGATAATTTAGAGCTGTTTATCTCAAGGTGAGCTGAAGTCATCTACTCTGTGTGACATCATTATAATTATTCTCGAACTTTTGAAAGTACAAACCGCCTAGCCGTGCGGCTACAAAAGGGCGAAAGCACGATTTCATTCGACAAGGACGACGACGATACCCTAGACTTTGTGACAGCTTCCTCAAATTTGCGGTCTTATTCCTATGGTATTGAGGGAAAGACTCGCTGGGAAGTGAAAGGTGTGTCATAGTGCACACCATCTTTCGTGCTCACGATGCTTACATCCACGTTCTCCTTCTCTTCAGAAATGGCTGGAAATATTATCCCTGCTATTGCCACAACTAATGCAATAATCTCCGGCTTGATTGTCTTGCAGGCATTGCATCTGATGAAGAAATCCCATTCACAATTGCGCAACGTTCATATCCAATTGAAGCCGGCAGTTCCTCTAAGTACCATTCGCCTCAGCGAACCAAACCCTGAATGTGGAGTCTGCCGCGACACATATACGAGCGTGCTATGCGATCCTTCGCGTACATTGCTTGGTGATGTCGTGAAAGGGATTCTGGGAAATGACGAGCGGGAGGTCAGCGTTTATGAAGACAAACGCGTTCTTAGTGACCCCGACTGGGAGGACAACTTCCAACGTACTCTGGAGAGCCTCAGCGTCACGAGAGGAAAGTTTCTGACCATAGTTGACGAGGAAGGGGATTGGTCCACTATCGCCGTTGGGCTCGGTGCCTTGCCGTAAGTTGCCTTGCATTCCTCTCCCATTATTTCGTTCTAATCCCTCTGCAGGCTCAACCATCCTGCAGATGCGTCACCATATATTCTTCCATCGCCACTCCCCCAGCCCTCGCCCAAGAAAAAAATTATCCCGCCCTCTCCCGAGACACCGCAGCGCACATCCACGAAGCGCCCTCTACCTGTGGAAGATGCCGACGGTGTGATCGACCTTGAACCGACTCCCAAAAAGGCGAAGCTTTCCCCACCGACGTTGTCGGCTCTTAAGCGCAAGTTCGAAGATGGGCCCAGTCCGAGTAAGCGTCGTCGACTGGAGGAGGATGGCGTTGTTATCATGGACGGTCCAGACGAGACCCTGGAGCTGACATCTTCGACGGCTGCAATTCTGGATGAGGATTGTATCGTGATAGACGACTGATGGTACTTCTCTGGGCTAACGCGAGCGGCGAAGTTCCATTACTTATGGGTCCTGGTTTACTTATCTTATTTTGCAGTTTTTTATGTTTCTGGCTCTCTCATTACTTCACGGTAACTTACTAATATATCTTGGTCGATCTAGAATCTTTGTTCCGACGAATTTAAGGGTATTCTTTGTTTGGACTGGGCTAAGAGGTATGTAGGACCAGTACACCGTTGTGCTCACTCTCTACAGGTTATAGATAAAAGAAAGGATCTTGTCCGCATTCTCACTTTCCAACCCTGTTATCATGGAGACATGCCCATCGGGTCGCACCAAAACCGCAACTCCAGGAGAAGAGTTGTCGGCCATTCCAAACTTCTCGTACAAGGTTCCTCCCGGAACTCCTGGTATGGGGCCGCAGGTTGTGAAGCAACTGCAAATCGTTTTGATGAATCGCACATTGAGGATCAAGTTAGGTAACTCATTACCTTGTCCACGATTCGGCCAAGGCATTTGGTATCATCGTCCAGAGGATATCTTCTTTCGCGTTGTGCGCTACAACGTAGACCGACAATCGCACCGTTAATCCCCAGAACTCGTCCAGTGCTTCGGGACCCCGTGCTTGGACGGCTTTGTGGTATGCGGCCGCAAAATCATCTAAAGCAAGCTTGGCCTTTCGGTCGAACACGTTGCCGGGGAGAATGATCAACTTGAACTTTCCGTCGGAGGGAAGCAGGTCATGCGCGTCGAATGGGCGCCAGTCTGCAACGCGGATGATTGGGGCGAACGGGAAGCGCTCTCCCGGTACGACTTGGCCGTACGACTTGGCCGTCGCAGTCAGCACAGACGAAGCATAATTGATTCCGATTCCACTGTCGGGAACCACGTTAGGTTCCCGTCAATCATGCTCAGAAAGAGGCTGGACTTACCTGCCGAACATGTTCTGCTTGTGGAGCATCCTGAGGTTGGGTAAAGATATCAACTCAATAATTGGATTCGAAACGTGCTATCTTACTTCTGGTATTCCTCAGCAGGACGATTCTCTTCCAAAGTCTTAGAAATTTCTTTGTCGAACGAGATTAAGGCTTGCGCATATGGGCGCCGTTCCTCCTCGTAGGTGTGCAAAAGGGAAGGACTAGCCCATCCACGGACGGCATATGCAACTTTCCAAGCTGGCCGAAAGGTCAGTCTAGATCTGTAATTCAGTGATGTGTCGCGACGAGCGTACCTAGGTTATGGGCATCCCCCATGGACGCATTGGCACCCTGCCCGGCCTTGGGAGAGTGAGTGTGGCAAGCATCGCCAACGATGAAAACCTTGTTCCGGTACGAAAATGTAGAGGCAACCTTTTGCGCCGCTGCGAAAATTGTCAGCTATATTATTTCTGACCTTCGTCACGTCGCACTTACTGGCAAATATCGTACTCCAGAAGACTTCTGTAAATTCCACGTTGAACGGAGAAAATCGCTCTCGTGCCCGCTGAGTGGTGCGTTTAATCATCCGATACCTATTTAATCGTTGTGATAATTTCCCCTACCTGGAGAATTTTCTGTAACATTTCTTTGGGATCAAACGCTGTCTTGTCAACGCGCCCGTCATCCCGGAGAGGAATCTTGTCCGAAGTAGACATCGCGATGTAGATACGTATTTTATCTTCTTCACGAGGTATTATCTTAATCAAAATTAATCAGAGCTCAACGACAATTCCCGCTCGACCCACAATTAGAGGTCCCGATGTCGCCTGGATAACACATTTGAACCTGATATCGGGGAAATCCGTCTTTAGGTGGACATCCACTACGCCCCACACATCCTCTAAAAGACATCGAAGCGATAATGAGACACTGAAAAATAGGGTGCGTAATTGGAGTACCTGTTTGTTCCCCTTCCATATTTATGTATAGGTTTCTCCTTATCCAGGAGTAGGCACCTATTGCGAAGATTATTCAGGAGCCTCTTTTGACGATTTAGCCGGAGTCGTACCATCTGCTCCGATTACATATTTCGCGGAGATGACTTCTAAGCTTTGCTCTCCTGTGCAGTAGCAGCCATCTCTGGAAACCCCGTTACTTAGCTTCGCTTTAGATGCTTTCGCCAAGCAAAAACTACACTTTGAAGAGCTGGGCTTCTCAATCGTGATCTATGCTTTGTGAGATCCTAAGCTATAAGGCGAACATAAGGAGGCTTACTTTCACGGGAAACTCTTCATCGGTCTCGCTTACATCGATTGCAATTGGCCACGCCGGTTGAACAAATTTAACATCAGCATCATCAGCATTTTTCTTGAGTGTCCCTTCGATAAATTCGGTCGCTCCCGTGAGTTCGTAAGGATATCTACTGGAAACAACAACATTGCTCTTTGGCCGCGAGCGGACAAGACGGCCGTCGCTTGGGGACGTCTCATATGTCACCTGTTAGTAGCATGAGCATAAACAAAAATAACGGATCAATTTGTGTGCCACTCACCAAGCCGACCATGCGTGCCCCTCCTAATGCATCGAACGGCTCTAGCATTCCGTAGGTTTGCCATATTTCCATCGATCGAGGGACAAGTCCATCTGCGTTACCGTACGCTTCTCCAATACCTCTAAGATAAATGTAGGATTAGACCAAGTATTTATCAAAAATTTACGGAGCATACCGGCGTTCGACCACTGTTACGTCAATCCCAAGTCGCCCCAGAGCTTGAGCTGCCATAAGGCCACTCGGGCCAGCGCCAACAACCAAGACATCCGTCTTGGAGTGCTTCAGATGAGTTGAATCAGTGAAGCTCATTCTCAAGGGTTCGATGCTTGAGTACCGAGTACCTTAGTAGAGATATATCTTCAAGGTCCATGTCAAAGGTTTATAAACACATTCCTTGGGAGAAGAGAGCAATTGACTTCGGGGATATTAAGCTCACCCCGAATCGGGTATAAGTATATTGGTTAGAAATATAATTTCGAGTTATTTACTTTCAGGTCAATCCAATAAATCAAGGATTTGTGGCTCTCGTCTTGGTTAAGGTGAACCCACAGCGCAGAGCAATGCACACAGACGTGTACTGAAACAAACTAATCTCGATTTCTTGTCAGGGAACGCGCTTGGCAATGCGGCGTCTTAAAATAGAAGACTTTCTAATATATCTTAAAATAGATGCCCATCATGCGCAGCCTGCTAAACAGTCCATAGGACCAAAACCTGGTAAACCTCCAGGCTTTTCTCGTGCCGCTGTGTGATATTTCTCAGACTATATATGAGACACGTCAATGTCAGCTTAATACCACCATACCGGATACCATAAATCCTGCAGTTATCTTCCGGGAACCTTCACTTCGATATGTTGGCGATAAAGCGAGAGGTTACTTTACCGAATACTGTTTAGAAAGAACCGGTAAAAAAATTCTCGGTGATTGAATCATTTTATATTCCGTATATACGTCTCGCTGGACGTACCACGAGTGAATTTCTAGATAGGCTCGTTCTGCTGACCGACCTTCTGACCTTGCGTCCCTAATTATACCTTGCCTTAAACCTTAACGTATCAAACAGGCTCCATAACTTCAGTTACAATCGGACGCCTTGACTTGGCGATGAATTTCTGTCGAAAATTTGAATGCTCGGATTGATTCGACTTCTAAATGATTCGATATTGGTAAGAATTTGTCTTCGCAAATGGTGCAGCGAAGACGTTGTTCTAAACATAGAGCTGATCACGCGAGCAATTGTGCATACATGCTCTGGTCCGCGGGCCTCCGATTCTCATTAATCGATCAAGTACCAGGGTGGTGAAGAAATTAAGGCTATCCGATGTTCCGTATCGTTTCCATTTGAAAGTCGTCTTATTTTTGTTCTAGTTCGAGATTTGGAACAAAGAAGAACCTCTATGGCTCGGCTGGGCTTCGCACGATGCGTTCCCGGTTGGCACTCTATTGGCACCAAATGATGACATGGCACGTTGAACGAGTGTGTATGTATACATCTCGCGTGGTGGTATGCAGTGGTATGCTCACAGTATTTTTAATTGAAATTTCTATTCCGACTGTACAGTGCCGCCACTGGTGTTGTCCTGCTCTTGATTCTCGCCAATCTACATTGCCAACGCAGACTCGGTCTTACACCCAGTTTAAATTGAATTTAAACTACCCGTACATATTGAGTTTATTAGCCCTAGTTATGAGAGCTACCGACAGTCCCCGAATACGCTTTCTGACTTGAGAGAAATACGCAGCTTGGCGGACTAAGGCGCCGGCGAGTAGCAATTGTGCGGATTAACGGACCGATGCTGAGTTTAATTTCGTTGCATTCAATATATACCTAATAAAAGCAGAAATTTCCCGGCGCGGCTGCAGCAGACCAAGTCCAGATATCATATGACTTGATTCGAACTTCACCCCCTCGATAGCATGTAACTCAAACTGAGGCAGCTAAATGGGATTTAGAACTTGGCTACCCAATACGCGGATTTATTAGTGCGTTGACATCGTGTGTTAGCATGCACGAAAATAAGGTAACGGGGTAAGTATAATGCCCCACCTTTTAGACAAAGATTGGGTCGGCGACAAGATAACCAAAATGAGAATTCGTAATGTTATTGACTTGAGTGACTTTCCACCCAGCCTTCTCCGCTAGGGCTATCTGGTGGGGTAGGGTTCGCTCTTGCCCATTCAATAAAACCTCCATCTCGATGTCAAAGTCAGAAGCTGAACACAATACATCAAGAGCGTTTGCAAGCTCACCGTCATATCTATGTAATACGCGTTAAATCCAGCCTTTCCTAGATTTTCCAAAAGAGGTAACGTGGCAGGGGAATTCGAACTTGATGCTGTTTTCAATTCAAGATTATCGCTTGTACAGGCGTACGGAATCACGTAATCTGCCACGATCAAGCGGGTCGATTTACCAGCCGCAGAACGGAGGTTGGACAGTATTTTGACCACTAACTCGTCGGGCCAGTCATGGCATATCGTTCTAACAAGGAAAATTGATGGGTTCTGCACGGGTTGGGGTGAAAAAAAGTCATGAGCTGATATAAAGGTATTGCAAGGAGGTCAGCGTCCACCCGTGCCGTCCATGGATTATTTATTGAACTCACCCATGAATGACACTCGATCCGAGTCCAATCCTCGAGGGTAGGTCTTTGTCCAGTGCTTTAAATAGTCAAATAAACATATATTCAACCGATCTGTAGTAGTAAATATTACGGTAAAATGCTCACCATTTGTGCCTGCTGCACAACAGGTTGACGATCTTGAATGATAATCCGGAGCTCGGGAAATTCCTTGGCTAAAATCATTGATGGAGCACCGAGGCCGCCCCCCACGTCTACCACAACGGCGTCTTGACTAATCGACGACCAATCGAAGCCTAACATTTCGCTCAATGATTGATTACGGTCTAGATGGAGTATCTACGTGCCTTGTACAATCGTTTCCGGAGGGTCCCACAATGACGTTCCTTGAATGCATGCACCGTAACGTATCAAGCGATACTCGTTTCCAGGTTGTTCAAGCCAAGCGAAGTAGTCTTTCTCTGTGTTGAAAGCCTTCTGAAAAGCTGCCCCACTTGCTGAAAATAGTTTTCCGGTTTTTGGGTCTTCTAAGTCTTCTACTAAGAAGCTGGAAGCCTTGAATACATCGTCAGTGCTAAAAATGTGTGAGTGACTGAACTGTATTGAGGCCGATAGACTTACAAAGTACCAATATATCCTGCAGCAGCGGCATCGGTACTATCGCGGTATTTTATGGCAGGACTATAAATGTGATTAACGTTAGTTGTAAGCAGCTCAAAGAACCACTGACTCGATTCTTATCTCTTCAGCTGTCTTACTGGTACTAAAATATGAGGAGTTCCGGTTGTTCGAAAACACGTTGGGTCGAAGCTCTCTGAAGATGTGGTGGGTTGTCAGAACTCTCAAGATTCGTGCTGAGAAAGAATAAAACAAGTCAGAGCCTTTCAGAAGTTAGGTTAAATATACAACACCTAGTTTTGTCGGCTCAATGTCAGCTTTTTCAGCTATCTCATCGACAGGGAGTCCTTGAGGTCCATGATCCCTCAGAATTTCCGGCAAGTTAAACTTTTCCGCCACGCGAAGGCAGGCTGCCAGGTGATACTAGTTTAAGGTATGAGAATACTTGTCACGTATTAAGATAGGCGAATAGTCCTACCCCACTTGCAGCATCTGCAAGATTAAGAAATGGATGGCGAACTGTGCACAGAAGCTGATATGATGCCGCAACAGTTCTGTCAATTATACTTTGTATCTCGGCGGTCGTTGCCAGTTTCTCTCCATCGGTTTTAGGTGCATATGGTTCATCAAGGGAGGGAAAGTTGAGCGATTTTGATTCGTAAGCCGCTTCGAGAGAGTCCAGAGACTCGTTCAGAATAGAGCGTAGAAGTCGGATGTTCTGCATCATGAAGCTTTACTTGGTCGATCACAATGATAATGGCTTACTTTCTTGAAGCTAAATATGCGACATGGCGGAATATGCTGAGAGCTTCTGGCCATCTAAAGGTATACCTTCGAAGTTCAAAATCGTGTCGCGTCTAGAACGAGGTGGTTTGAAAGAGTGAGATCTCGTTCGTATGGAGATAAGTCCCTATTAGTTCCATGGCTTCGACATGCGCTTAGGTCGTGTATTTTTGACTCCGTAAGTAACACCTATCGGGAAACAATCTATCATGAAACCTCAACGTCGTGTACAAAATTCTCAAGAAATGACCCACCAACGCTCCAGGTGTCCACTTCAGAGAGCCATTCGTATTTCAGGACATGATCCACGGATCAGTGCTTATATCCGGCACTTGTTTCTTGAGCATCTACCTGCAGCAGAAGGCGAACCCCCCTGCTGGGAATAGCCATGACGGCAATGACAAGCTGCCATTAGGGAAGGATCGGTGCCCATAACATTACTGAATTGTCGTTGAACTTATCTACGAAGTTACGGAATCAAGAATGGGCTTCAAATCGGATTCCCACTGCTTAAGCTACTTAAGATGCCCATGTGGTTATAGAGTAATTAAAAGTAACTCCGTGAACAAAACTAGACGAAAACGACTTATTAAATTGTCCGCCCACCGCCGTGGGATTAGGTTTAGCAAGTTATGGACCAATTCCTTGGCCATACTATTAATAGGCAACTGGTCTTGTACATATTCCCTGAATCGTGTTGGGAGAATAGAATCGACCAGCGCGTCGTCTCGTAATACGTGAGTAAATTTATTTATATTTCATAGCACACCCATCTCACACGCTCCTGCATGACTTTGAATCATCTGCGCAACAAATTTTCACGTCCATGGCGGTATCGCTCATATTGGTCAGGGAATACGCTGCTACTTAGTAATGAGCTGCTATAAAGAGAAAACGACCAGGTTGACGTACCTCTATGCACTTCTCCTAAACTCACAGACTAAATGTCGCCAACATCCACCAACAGCTTGAACGGCACGACGGAGGTCATCCAACTCGCCGATCTGATCACTGCATCTGTAAAGGAAGTGGTCAACGAGTACCAGGCTGCGGGACGCGTTATACCGTCGATTTTCTCGACCGATTCGGGACCTTTCGATGCGCCTCACCTTACTTCTGCTAATCTGAACAGAGCGATTCAAATAATTGAAGCAGCATGTGCCCAGTTATCGTACACGGTCGCAAACCCTGGACATACCGTCACCAATGTATTCAGTTCAACTTTGTGTATAGTATTACATATCGCTGACAATTCCTATCTCGCAATCACACTATAGAAAGCATACGGGGTGCGTAAATATTGCTATGAACGCCGATTAGTCGTGCTTAAAACAAGCTGTAGTTTGAAGAACCAGTTGCCTTCCAGGTGGTCATTAATGCGAAGATTGCCGATATACTGGTAGGAAAACCAGATGGACTCCCCATCGAAGAGTTGGCAAGTCTATCAGGGTTAGATCCTGGAAAGCTTGGTCGTATATTGCGGATGTTGGCAACGAAACATTGTTTCCAGGAAGGTTAGGAAAATTCCTGCATTTTTACCTAAAAGTTCTACCCACTCAAAAATAATTTGCAGTAAAGCCAAATGTGTTTGCAAACAATCGCTTGAGCATGCAGCTTATATCGACAACTCCTGTCGCTGGACTTGCGGGAAACATGTAAGCTTTATGAACAATTCGTGACATAACTTTGTATTGAAGGTCTGTCGAAGGACTGGAGAAACGCTCAAAGGAGCCGTTATGCTCAGCGACGTTTTACAAGATCCTAAAACCGCTAAGTCCACCTCTCCAGATGACAGCGCTTTCCATCGCGGTCACGGTATATCCCTTTTCGATTACTATGACACTGTAAGAAATTTAAGTGGATTAGGCATATTTCACATTCGCTCACCCATTATTCTTTATGCAGCCGGCAGGCGAGAAATTTAGAGATGTAAGTATTTATTGTTCCGTTCTACAACTCTTATAAGACAGTACTGACAAAAATTTCAGCGCTTTGCTCAGGCTATGGTAGGTTGGGGAGAAGTCACAGGACGGTCTATGCTCCCGAAATGTACGTCAACAGCGTCCCACTGACTCTTCTCGAGTTAAAATACATTATCATCTCTTTCAGCGTACGACTGGGAAAAGGTTCCCGCCGACTCTGTAGTGTGCGATATTGGCGGGGGGAACGGACATGCCACAATGGGACTTGTCAAACAATTTCCTCACTTGAAGATAGTCTTGCAAGATTTGGCACCAGTCGTACAGCAAGGACGCGAGGTGAGCGAGAATGAATCGCCCATCCTCAACTTTCATTAAAATAATTGGCATTCTAGTACTGGCAAGTTGAACATCCCGAAGCCATTGAAAACAAGCGTGTCGAATTTGTTCCGATTGACCTATTTAACGGCCAACCAGTCTCGCACGGCGATTTCTATTATGTAGGTGTTTGCGATGTACGGATTGAAATTTGGACATTACTGAATGAATCAACACTAGCTGCGTCACGTTCTGTGCGTATTTACCAAGGACAGTTGCTTGGTGGTCACTAGTTCTAATGATATCATTTTCAAGCCACGATTGGCCCACATCCGAGTGCTTGACAATCTTGATGAGCATTCGCAAATCGATGGGACCCACTAGTCGCTTGCTTATTCGTGAGTGACTCGGCTTCTCCATTTCATCGGTCTGGTAAGAAATGGTTTCCCATGTAGATGAACTGGTTCTCCAGCACGCTGTCCGAGATGCTTCTGTTTCCAATCAGGTCAGATTCCGACAAAGTTTTGCAGTCATGAATTAGCTTATAATTTTCCGTACATAGGCCCCCGAACCTCTTCTTGCCAACTTCGGAATGGCTCGCGTCCGTGCATACAATCAGGACATGAATATGCTCACTTCCTGCAACAGTCAAGAGCGAACATTACAGGAGTTCATTGATATGGGGTGCGATTTTGTACCGCGATTTCTCCTGGCATTGACTCAAATTTTACTTCTCACAGGAAGAAGACAGGATTCGAGTTTGTGAAACTGTGGGATGCTGGAGAAGCGGCCTTGGTTGAGTTCACCACGGTTTAGTCCGACGTACTTCAACGCGCTTGTTAGAAAGTTTTTAGATATCAGCTGCTACGTATAAACGATCCAATCGACGAGATCCAATATTTTCATTATTTCTGTTGGTTTTTTGGGCCCAATAGCTCTGGTCAAGCTCTGATTCGTGTTGGATTCATGTAGTATGTGCGTACATGATACACAGTGAACCATGTGTATACGCTTTTGGCCATGCCACTAGACCCTTTCTCACGGTATGAGTTCCGGCTCCTCCCGTCACACGGTCAATTTGTGCTTGATTTGAGCCGCTTTCACAGATCTCTCAGACTGCACCATACCCCGCGCGATATCTAGTGCTCGAATGTAATTGCGAAGGAACAGACAGGAAGGCAGCGCGTTCTCTCATCTTCACATTAGGTTGGAGGGGCTGCACGGACCATTTCGGTGGCTGTGCAAACACGTAGCCACACATCCGCTGCTAGCGCTGCCCCAAGTCATTCGGTGCAAAAAGTGATTGAACGATACACCTTACTTTCATTCATTTTCAGAACCGAGGATTTACAGGTCACACAAGAACAAAACGATACGCTCCGCTTCTGCTGGTTCCAACCCCGTTATCATGGAAATATGGCCATCTGGACGAACCAACACGGCGGCGGCGGATGGAGTTGCAGGCGATTGCTTTGAAAAGGAAAGTCCGAATTGCTTGTATATATTCTCGGCCATATCCTCGGAAACGCAGTCACGAATCGTATAGCAGCTGCTCAGAGTAGAGTCAAAAGTCTTGCCTTGTAAAAGCTAACACCACTGACCATCGCCAACTTTCAGCAATATCAGAAGGCACTTGCCTCCAGGTGACGTCTTCTTTGGCGTCGCACGCCACAGTGTATATGGATAACCTCGAACTGACTCCCTCACGACCCTCCGCCAATTCTGAGGTATGAACTTTGATGCAATGCCGAATTGAGGCCGCAAACGTGCACAGCTGCTCTCGCGATGGGGGATGTATCAGATACCCGGGGAGAACGATCAACTTGAACCTTCCATCTGAAGGGAGTAAGTCCTGAATATCAAATGGGTGCCAATCGGCGATGCGTATGATAGGAGCAAACGGAAATCTCTCTCCAGGAGAAACTGTGCCGTATTTCGTTGATCCTACTGTTAGGACAGATGTCGAATAGCTGATTCCCATGCCGCTATTGAAAATTCAAGTGAGTACTTATGTTTTTATGGAACTTCCGGATTTACCTGGTGAACATGTTTTGTTTGTGTAATATTCTTAAAGCAGAAATTAGTTCACACTGAATGCATAGACGGTTTAGCGCTCACGCCTGATAATCCGCGGCCGCACGCCCTTCGAGTGACGACGAGATTTCTCTATCGAAGGATATTAATTTGAGGGCATATTCTCGCCGCTCTTGCTCGTATGTGGCCAGGATAGAAGAGGAAGCCCATCCTTTGAGAACGTAGGCTAATTTCCAGGCTGTTTGAAGTGGTTTATATGGTTGACCGAATCAAAATGCGAGCGGATGCGACGAACCTAGATTATGCGTGTCTCCCATGGACGCATTAGCTCCCTGACCGGCTTTAGGCGAGTGAGTATGACATGCGTCGCCAGAAATAAAAATCCTGTTTTTATTTGAAAAACTGGACGCCACTTTCTGCGAGGCTGAAATCGGAACGTGGTTAAATAATTATTCGCTTCTCTGCCAATTGCAGCATATACTGACTGGCAAATATTGTACTCCAGAAAACATGAGTAATTTCCATTTTGTAAGGGGAAAGTCGGTCTTGGATGTTCTGGCAATACATTTGATCTCAGTAGTTTTAGGAAGTAGAATAAATTTACTTGAAGAATATTTTTTTGCATCTCGTTAGGGTCGAAAGCAGATTTGTCCACACGACCATCCTCTCGGCGAGGAACCTTATCTGCGGTAGACATCTGTACATAGATTCGTACTTTGTCTCCCTCCCGAGGGACTATCTTGAATTCCAAGCGGAATTCGTGAGTCATTGCTGGGTTTGATTGGATGTTCAACTTACTATAAGTGGCCCTGATGACCTTTGGACTATGCACTTGAACCTCATGTCGGGGAAATCTGTGTTTGCGAATATGTCTACAACTCCCCATACGTCCTCTAGTATGGATCTGTTACTATGATTACGCAGGTGAGTAAATAGAAAGGCGCACCAGCCTGCTCGCCTTCCATGTCTATGTCGATGGCCCTTCGTACCCAAGAGTATGCACCTGACACGAGCATAATAATCAGGTAGGTCTAATAGGCAAATCGTGAATCAGTCAATACGTCGAGCTCACCATCAGCACCGATTACATATTTGGCCCATATTTCTTCCAGTTGGTCGTTGCCACTGTCATCGATAATATGGCAAGGAGGTTTGCCTACTCCATTCCTGAAGTTCCCGTTTCTAATCATCATCTATAAGTTCATCAAGTCGTGTCAACTGGAAGTCGAGAGAGAGAAAGTGAGTGAGTACCTTCACTGGGTATTCGGCGGAGCTACTGGAGTGCTCTTTCTCGAGGACCGAAAGAGAAACGGGCCATGAATCATACAGAAATTTAACTTGGGCATTCTCTGCGTTTTTCCTAAGTGTACCCTCGATATCGGAGATGGAGGCAGTTATTTCGTAAGGATAGCGACTCGGGACAACCACATTTTTGCAGGGGCGGGAACGAACAAGGGATCGGTCGTCATCTGACGCCTCGTATGCCACCTGCAGTAATTCAATCAGCACGAAATATGATTGCGAAGGTTTGAATGAAATCTAATACCATGCCAATCATGCGCGCACCCTTTGAATCTATTGTCTCCAACATACCGTAAGTTTTCCATATTTCTAGAGTACGAGGTTGTAAGCCATCGGCGTTTCCGTATGCTTCACCTGGAATCCTAACAAAACAAAATAAACTGCTTGTTAAACGGTAAATCAAATATACAGACCTTCTTTCGACAACGGTGACATTGACACCAAGCCGTCCCAAAGCCTGGGAAGCCATAAGGCCACTTGGTCCAGCCCCGACTATCAGCACATCGGTCTTGAGGATTTTCAGATTCTCCTCGTTATTTAATGACATCGTTGAGATATCAAATCGTTAGTCTCTGTATCGTAACCCTTAAGTACTGAGAGGGTCTTGGCAATATCCAGTTCAATAAATTAAAGCAAACATGAAATCATCAATACCCCACAAATGGTTCAACTGGTATACAGCAGGCCTCTGTTTTCTAAAACGCCGAAACTTCTTTTAGGCGTGGTTCATGCTTGTCGTACACGCACACCACGTGGGATCATCCGAAAAGGATGTAATTGGGAAAGATTCGATTGACTCCCTGAGGAGTCGATTCAGACAGCCTATCGGACCCCTGAATTCGAATTCTAGTTTCTGTTCAACAAATTTACACCGACTGTTTATTTTAATTCCCACATTCGACATAGTACAACTGCCATACGAACAATCTCACTAACATCAAGCTTGGCGCAGAGCTCTGAGAAAAGCACACCACACAACTTCCACACCCACAGATTCCATCAACATAATTCCGATCCATAGTCACCCTCCGCAGTCTGACCTTGCACTCAAGGTGAAATTGATCGTATTCAGTTCCTTGTCCACGTCGTGAGTTTTCCTTCCGTACGCCTTCTCAAATAAAAAACAATGAAATGTAAGAGAATATGTCGATCTCATGATGCATTCGCGGTCAATCCGCGGTTTCCAATTCCGAGCTTCTTTTCTCACTCTGGAGGCGGATTGCAGCGCGGGTGCCATATTTTTGTTGCAAAAAATCGGCCAGCGATTGAAATTCAAAATGGGCAGATTTTCTCTAGCTAGACAGATCAGAAGTGCCACATTTGTATGAGATTTGAATTTGACTACAAGAAGACCGCGTACTGTGCGGAGGTTGTTTGTCCTGCAGATGAGACTATTTCTCTAGATCCCAAAACAAAATGCCCCATGACTTCACTGAGCCGCTTATAACAACGAGATGTTTGATCCGATGAAAGTGACACTCAAATGCTACAACGCTTCTTGAAAATCCCCTATGCTCAATCAAGATGACTGTGTAACATGCATATATACATCCGATTGGCATACTACTACTTGATACTAAATAAATGCTAGCTCACTTGGGTCTAAAGATCTGAAGCATCTAGTAGGATCACTGGAGATTCGTAATGAACTGAAGAAGCAAGGTCAACTTGGGCGGGCCGACAAGCATTGATTCAATTTATAAGTTCGTCGTCAATAATCGACACATGGCCCGGGAGCTGAATGCCATGCGACCCCGAACAACACTATTTATATAGGGAAATTGAAAACCACAGCAGGCCCAAGGCACGAGGCTT
Organism: Hypholoma fasciculare; assembly: GCA_016801325.1. Lineage (NCBI taxonomy): Eukaryota > Fungi > Basidiomycota > Agaricomycetes > Agaricales > Strophariaceae > Hypholoma > Hypholoma fasciculare. The sequence goes on along the minus strand of JAEKIV010000122.1, from coordinate 78,481 downwards.
TGTGAGAGACTCGGACGAGCCGCGAAAGATAGACTCACGATCTCATCAAGTACTGTCATATTGTCGAGAACCTGCACCAATGGGTGTAGGCGACAGCACTCCCATGCACCTCTTTTAAATAAAATTATGTACATATGCTTCTTCAACTTGTATCATTCCCACTTACGTCCTGAGATATGACTAAATGTACGTACTATACTTCTCAGGTCAAATGGGTGTGTATCCTTAATTTTTAGTCTCAGCTGATAATTTTAGTAGCATAAAGAGAAGGTAGGCAAACTATTCACCTAGAGTCTGCGGATTTATGTAATAAATATGTCGAAATGCAGCATCCTTGTGCAACATTTCTCCCACATGTTTCAACTGTGGCAAATTATACGCAATAAAACCCGACATCAATTATAAGAGAGAAACTTCTGCTTTTCCGATGTTGTCCGCGATAAAGTCTCTCGTCTCTCGCGCACACGACAAGCCTACCAAAGTTAAACAGGAGCAAACGATGGCGTCTGCTCAATCTTCTCAAGGAGCGCTGGAACTCACCAGGCTCACGGAGCTAATCACATCCTCAGTTCAGGACGTTCTGTCAGAGTATCAGAACGCAGGACAAGATGTCCCATGGCTATCATCGACTAAGCCCGGACCGTTCGACAAGCTCCATCTTACATCGCCAAAGCTATCGAAAGCAATACAGATAATCGAGGCGGCGTGCGCGCAGCTCAGTTTCGCCGTCGCCAGTCCAGGACATGTGATAACAAATGTACGTTCATCTTCCATATCGTATTGACGCGCGACTGAAGGATCATTAGAAATCGTACGGCGTACGTACCACTTTGATAGTTCGAGTCTAATATCTGAATAAGAGATACAGTTCGAAGAGCCCGCCGGCTTGCAGGTAGTCACCACAGCGAAGATCGCGGACTTCCTCGTCGGCCAGCCCGAAGGATTACCTGTTGAAGAGTTGGCGAAACAATCAGGACTCGATCCCAACAAGCTTGGTCGTATTTTGCGTATGCTGGCAACAAAGCACTGTTTCCAGGAGGGTGAGCGCATAAAGTGGTAGCGTATAGGATAAGCGCTTATGCTGCAACGTTGATAGTCAAACCCAACGTTTTTGCCAACAACCGCATCAGTATGCAGCTCGTTTCGACAAACCCCGTTTCTGGCTTGATAGGGAATATGTCAGTCCTCTTTCACAACACGGGATGCTTGGTAACTAATGACACGATATAGGACTTACGAGTCATTCAAAGCATCTGCATTCCTTGGCGAGACTTTGAGAGATCCTGTATCTGCCTTTTCAACCTCTCCTGATCATAGCTCCTTCACCAGAGGGCACGGCGTCTCGTTTTTCGGATTCTACGACACCGTGAGTTTTCTGAAATAGGAAAATGCTGTAGTACCCGCTCACCATTCTTCCTAGCCTGTTGGCGAGCCTTTACATGACGTAAGTTCTCAGATATCGCATAGTAGAGTTTGTTTGATAACACGGTTTTCAGCGATTCGCTCAAGCCATGGTGGGCTGGGGCGAGGTGACTGGAAGGGCCATGCTTCCCAAATGTAAGAGTGTCGTAGCTTTGATTGTAGCACTTCTGACGTGTAATTTCTGTATGTAAGCATATGCATGGGACCAAGTACCTGCAGAGTCAAGTATCTGTGATATCGGTGGTGGAAATGGACATGCCATGCTTGGCCTGATCAAAGAGTTCCCTCAGCTGAAGATTGTGCTCCAGGATCTACCTGCTGTTGTTCAACAAGGTCGAGATGTGAGTTGATTCATTTGATCATGAAGCATGCAACTTACCGCGGGATGCTGAGATAGTATTGGAAAAATGAGCATCCCGGCGCCATCGAAAAGAAACGCGTAGAATTTGTGCCAATAGACTTCTTTGCGGATCAGCCAGTTGCGAATTGCAACTTCTACTACGTGCGTTAGCCGAACCAGTGACTGACAGAGCTATAGAGGCTTATTATCACCCAAAATTTAGCTACGTCACGTTCTGTAAGAAAACATAATACGTACCAGTAGCAGTCCTGACAGCCTCCTGTCCAGTCACGACTGGCCGACAACCGAATGCCTCAAGATTCTCACCAACATTAGGAAGTCTATGGGTCCATCCAGCCGCCTGCTTATCCGTGAGTCAGAGCTTGCACCCTTCGTGCACGAGGTCACTGAGGTCATTCCATTCAGATGAATTTGTCCTTCAAAGTGCAGTCCGTGACCCTCTAGTGCCTAATCAAGTGAGTCTGCGTAATGAACACAAATAGTAATGAAAAAATTCGAGGCTAACCAATTCTCAAAATTAGGCACCGGAGCCGCTTCTTGCGAATTACGGAATGGGACGCGTCCGTTTGTATCAGCAAGACATGAACATGATGTGCCTCTTCAACAGTCAAGAACGAACATTGCAAGAATTTATTGACATGGGGTGAGTACGATATTTGCTGAACCGAAATGGGATTGCATTTAAACCGATGGTTAGGGCTGGAACCGGGTTCAAGTTCGAGAAGCTGTGGGACGCAGGAGAAGCAGCGCTCGTAGAGTTCAGCACAGCTTGAGCTGGTAGGAAAGTGGTTTTGATCAGATAATACTTGCCATGTTTGGGCTTCTTCGTCTTTGAAAAAACTCATGCTCGAGTTAGTCTTGAGCTTGAGCTTGAACGCGGTACATAGAATGAACGTTTGGGCAGAGTGATGGTTGACGTTAAGTTACAGGCCCCGGCTGCTTCCGATGATCCTGATGCCGACGCCTGCCGATGCCCGACGGCCCGTCCCCTTGCCGGCGTTGGGAACGAAGAATCGTAAAGCCTTGGTCAATTTATCATTCACTTGCAGTGGCTCGCCTTCTTGAGTTCAGACTTCTTTTTCAAAGAATCAGGCTACTGAGTATATCTCAAACTCAGTGGTTGACACTTGGTTACACTGGCGATATCGAGATATCTATAAATAGTACTAGTAAACATTTATTCAAATGTTCCCTCTGCATGAACATGCTACTGAGATGAACTGGAGCACACGAATGTGAAGAATACTTCTACGCATTGTAGGCAGGTGCGATTAAGGGGCCATAGATCGAGCGTTTGGTGCCACGGGTTGTGTGATAGCGCTCGAAATCAATACCGTGGTTAGCATCTGGCTGGCGCTCCAATTTGACTGAAAATTTAATACAGGAAGTGCGGTTTTATATGTATATATCCTTTATAAGCTCATAAATGAGCAGCGGAAGCTGTGGGTTTCCTCAGATGCCGGAAGATCTTGTAATAAATTGACCCAACAATAACAATAACTCCAGTCAAGCCAAACGTGTTTGCAAACAATCGCTTGAGTATGCAGCTACTGTCGACCAATCCTGTTTCTGGTATACTGGGACATATGTGAGTGTACACGAAACTACTTCAAAATCACTGTGATATGTTCTCACATTACGAGTACAGGACTGACGAGACGATGAAAGCATGCGTGAACCTCAACGACACGTTAACAGACACGGAGTTCGCATTCTCGACCTCGGCCAACCACAGTCCCTTTGTCCGTACCCATGGTACGTCTTTGTTCGGTTATTATGACACTGTAAGAGAAATTGGATTTTTTGCTATTGAGCTACGGCTCTAGCGTCTAATCTTGTTCTATTCATAGCCCAAAGGCGAGAAAGTCAGGGATGTAAGCGCTCGTGTTCTGATCAGTGAAATGTGGAGTTATTGATTTATTGTTGATTCCACTCATTTACAGCGCTTTGCTAAAGCCATGGTAGGATGGGGAGAAGTCACTGGAAGAGCAATGCTTCCTAAATGTCAGTTTACAACATGCTAGAGGGCTACATGAATTTGATCTCAATTTGTTTCCGAGCAGCATACGCATGGGATGAAGTACAGCGCGATGCTATCATCTGCGATGTTGGCGACGGAAATGGACACGCAATGCTCGGGCTAATTAAAGAATATCCACACATCAAAGTTGTGCTGCAGGATCTCCCTGCTGTGATACAGCAAGGAAAGGATGTCAGTCAGAATGCGTATTCTCTGTCACCTCCTGGATGACACTGATCTTCTTCTCAATAGTATTGATCTGCTGAAAACCCAGAAGCCATTACGCAGATACGCGTCGAGTTCGTGCATATCGACTTCTTCACTGACATTCCCGTAGCCAATTGCGATTTCTACTACGTAAGTTGCCCTGAATATATTTTCTTGCAGTACTAATTCTATATCTTAAATACCAGCTTCGTCATGTTCTGTAAGTGTATACCCTATTCTTCATCGAAGATATTTAACTCGCAATAATAAAGTCACGACTGGCCAGTCAGCGAATGCTTGACAATTCTTGGAAATGTCCGGAAGGCCATGGGCCCAAACAGCCGCTTACTCATTCGTGAGCATTCATTCTGCTCACTCATTTACCTAGATTTATTCCAAACCATCAGATGAATTCGTCCTTCAGCACGCAGTCCGGGACCCTTCTCTTCCAAATCAAGTCCGTGTAATCCTCATCGAAGCAAAAAATCGAGCACACTGAACTATCTACAATCTCAGGCTCCCGAACGCTTTTAGCCAATTACGGGATGGGTCGCATACGACTGTACCAGCAAGACCTGAATATGATGAACATTTTCAACAGCCAAGAGCGTACTTTGCAAGAATTCATTGACATGGGGTGAGTGACTGATCCTGAGCCCTAAAATAAACTGTCTGTAATCGGTTTCTATACCGTTGACTTACAGGCAGAAGACTGGATTCAAATTTGAGAAGCTCTGGGATTCGGGAGAGGCAGGGCTTGTGGTATTTAGTGCGGCTTGATGCATCGATGACGCGTGTAGCCTTGTTTCTTTCCATGATAGTAGTTACATAAATGCTGTAACGCCCGACATCTGAGATGCGGGGTCGGTCTAGATAGCAATCAGGTGTAATTTGAATGGGATTATCTGGCTTGTTTAGTGTGAGTATGAATATGATCACAACCTATACGCAACGCGAGAGCAAGCAAGCCAGAACTCAGTCCCGCCTTCTTCCGACCAACCTAGTGGTCCCAGGTCACATTCCGCACATGTCAGCAGTTTGATCTTGCGACCTATCGATGTCATTCAGGGGATTATCGTTTCACAGAAACTCTGGGCGCTTACCCAATTCAGCCAGAGATTGAACTGGACGTGTGAAGCCCACATTCTCAAACTCCATTGGAGATGGTGTAATTAGCCACCATTGCGCAGTCACAGGAGGAGTGGGGAGAGCTGCGAGGTCAGGGCTTCGAGTTCCCACCGGTTCCATCTATCCAACAAGGAGGTTCGATCAAGATGATTGTGGAGAAAGGAAGCAGCATACCTGAATGCTGGCTCGCTCGACCCATTTACCCACCCCTGCCCTTAAGATCAAACTACCACACTTCGCCCGGGGACACAGAAGATCATATTTATTCGTGGATGTGCCAGACGCCTCACCATCCGACTGAATTACACCCGAGACCCCACCCTCAAAGTCAGAAAGCAGCTTCGAGGCTGGTGCGGCGCGGTGGCTCTTTAGTGCCTCGAAAACCCCCGCTGGTACATGCTGGTGTCCGTCCCGGACCTCCACGTCAGGTTCCGTGGGCTGGGAAATCAATACTTTCCGCATCTCATACCACGGGAGGGCCCCGTGCACAACACTGCTTCTCCCCCGGTTCTCAAATCCTGCTTTCTCGTAAAAGGAGATGAGATCTTCGTGGGCGAGAAGCAGGATAGTGTCCCACGGCTCAGCGCCTTCTGCGCGGGTCTTTTCGAGGTGTGCAATGTATTCTTTGAGCAGGGATAGTCCCAGGCCTTTTCTTCGGTACGACGGGGACACGCAGACGGAGTGGATGCATACTGAGGAGGAGCCAGAGACGTGCGCCGTCATCGATTCATGCTTGAGAGTTTTATCAGGCGATTGGGTGGCACATATATACCCTATCAACTTTCGCGAGTTCGATTGCAGTTCGTAAGCCCCCAGGAAGAGTTTTGGGGCATGGGATTGGCGGAACCTGTATTTCCCTGTAAAAAAGCGACGAAGCTTGAAGAAGGGAGATACGGATACCTGAAGGTGACCTCTGTTGCAGCTTCCTCTTCCGGATAGCCTTGGAGGTATTAGACAGTTCTTTCGTCAGGAAGCGGCTCGGATATCATACCAGCCTTCTCAATTTCAAGAGCAGCGGGTATATCCAGCTCAGATATGAAGTCGTAAATTATGTGGCTCATCCTGAATCGCTTCTACCGCTCCTGAGTTTTGTTTGAAGATAGATGATATGGCGGTGGGCAGCACAAAATGCCGACAAAGGCAAGATAAGGGTGGAATTGGAGATGAAATGATGAACGTCGATTTGAAACGAGCGCAGCGGGCTGATTGACTCTTGCCGACTTGAAGGACCTTCACGTGACTCATGACACCCACAAATAATACTGCGGCCGACAAAACTTTCGATCCAATTGCATGATGCACCACTATAGAGCAGGCTTTTTAGATTTTAAGGCGACTACAAAACGTTACTTGTTGAGCGAAGCGTTACATAAATCATCCATGTTTTTTTCCCTATTTTTGTCCACAGTAAGGTATCGTCAGGTATATGCCGTCCTACTCAAGTCATACTGTTAGGAAACATCTCAAAAAGGGCGCCTTAAAAATTGGTGAACACTCTCTGCACCCCGCTCGACGCAGTGAACGCGCCCAGTATACGACCTGCGTACACGACCTGGACAGGTCGTTGCCTGACGCTCGCACCCGAGTCGACGCTGAGCGTCGCGCTGGACGCCCTGCCGCGACTCCACGCCATGTCCACCGTGATCCCGCCCCGCACGCGCGCTCCCCGGATCGAACCCGAAGGCCACTGTGCGGGCAGTGAGGGGAGCAAGGTGATCACCAGAGGCGAAGAGATGCTGGGTACATCCGGAGCCTGCAAAAGAGCGTTCTGTAAATACCAATCAGCATTGACTTGTCCAATTCATACTACAGCATTGATGACAGGCATACCATCACGGCGGCGGGGAACCCAAAGTTTGCATCGATCTGGAATACGGGGTCCGGATCGTAAGGGTTGTACAAGCTAAACAAGTTCGGGGCGAAGTTTTCGCTCATCGCGAACTATCATGAGCAGCACCGGTGAGCATACGAAACGCCGACAGAAGGGATGGAGTTAGACGCACAGAAAGTTCGTGGTAGAACATGGGGCTATTCCCCAGCTGCGCCCAGGCGGCCGCACGCCAGGCCTTCTCCCATCCTGAGTCTGCATCAGGCCCGGTACCGTTTCCGCGATGGATGAGACTAATTGTAGCCGCATCAAGGATCTGACGTTTGGTGTAGCTTTTTGCTGGCCCCGTGCCCTGCAAGGTAGGGTCAAAGTTGGCGATCGCGTAGCCTGGATAGAGCCCAACGAGGTGAGAAAGATGGCGGTGAGTATCGGTGGGAGAGTCTTGGTCGACTTTCCATTCTAGAGCAATCCATCAACAACCATGCAGATAGAAATTCAAGACCTCAAAACAACCTTGCAGCTGACCCCACGATCCAACTTTAAGTCCCTTGTCCATCATCTCGCGCTTCATGCGTAGCTCTGATATGAAATGCTCTAAGATTAGAGTTCCCCTGAAATTTATCGATTCGCACTCACCGGAGAGAAAGGCAACATCCGTATCCCCAGACTCTGTGAAACCCTTTTCAACAGCGTTAAAGAGCTGCCATATCAGCTGCTGTGCATGGGCACATCCTATATCGCTTGTGAGAAAATTGCAATCAAATACAACGCAGCTGCACACCAAAAGTGATGGGGACTTGCTCCGGTGAGTTACATGGGTTAACTACCAGTGTTGAGTCGTTGAAGTGAAGATCTGGAATAAGCTTTTGTAGGTGGAAGCTAGCCACCCCCTGGTCATATGCGTCAGACACAACTTGAACCTTAAGAGCCCAAACTGAGAGTGCACCTTGACGAGCGGCCAACCTTGGGCCTTCCACCAGCTAACATCGTTGGTATGATCGAAGTGGTCCCAGACGTGGATCATCTAGAAAAAGTAATTCGTTTGACTGCATTCAAATATGAAGTGAAAACTTTAGATTTACCATCCATACAGCTGATTCTAGTTATTCAATGACTGTTAGTATACGATGGGTTCTGCGCCATATAATAACGTACCAGGATAGTCAGCCCACTCCGCGCTGTTCCCATCAGCCTTCATTCCGGTATGCCCAAATATCTGAAAGCAAGTATTCACTCTTCTGGTGGTTATATAGACATTAGAAGGAGAACCTACATTCATCTTCATAACGAAAAGAAAGTCAATCGTGGGTCAATGAGTTAGCGATCAGTAAAGCGGTTCACTTCATCGTGTGTCACCCATCCCTTGGAAATATTGTACAGAACCTGAGCAGTATATTCACCTCGCGGTGCCCATGTTTTCTGGGGGAAAGACATCAAAAAAAAATCAAGACACCAAGGAAGTCACCTACTTGAATGTAGTTGAAGAGCGACGGTGTCACACTGCTTAGGCCAGTCATCTCCGCAATCCAGTAATTCATTTGGAGGTTGATATTTGAGTCTAGACGGTTACTCTATGAGATTTATATTAGAGAATAAGGTGGTGCTTACGATAATCTACGGATCTTCATCAGATATGAAAGCATAAAAGACAAGAACGACCTCACCGGAACTCCATGCATTGCTTATCCCATTTGCCCATTTTCCCTGCAGGTTGGCAGGGAGAAGGCCCCTGGAGCTACTCGCAAGTAGATACCTCCCGTAATTGAAGAGCAACCAATCGAGGTACGCGTTGGTGCTGGCTGGCCCATCGACAGTATATTGCGCCCGCAGAACATCGGTAGGCTTTGTAAAGTCGGCGGTTTGACCTAGGTCAAGCGCGAAAGTGGATGCTAAGACAGCGTGGATGTCCGCTGTGTGCTGAGCAAGGAGGGCGGCGTAGTCCGACAAGTCTCCCAGATCGAGACTCTGCAATTTCATGGCAGGGTCACCGCCACGGAAAGAGAAATCGTGCGCTGCGTCGCCTGCGTCCATGTCGTATTCGGTATCCCCAACCCATGTGATCCATGCGTCCTGCGTCGAAGCGGGGAGATGGAGTGTCGCGTTCGGAGGAAATCCAAACGGTACAGGCTGCTGTATGCACTGGAAATGGGCGCTTGGAGAAGAAAACGCGCGGAATATGAGTGCATATGACATCCCGGGCTCGGAGACAAATCCATTGACGAGCATAGAGCTCTCGGAGAGACAGGTTATGTTGGGAGCTGGGAGTCCGGACTCGATGTCGGCGGTAAAAGCGTAAGTCAAGTCGGGGAGTATTTTGGAGTTTGACGTGCTTATATGCTCTACGCAAGCTCGCGTTGGGTTAGAGCAGAATGTTGAGCTGGTAGTACGAAATCAGTTACAGATATAATTATTGTGGTTATGTCCGCTCACCGTAAAAGATTCACGCCATTCTGAGTCCAGGAAGTGCAGGCAAGTCCCTGGTCCATGTCCAACCACCGAGCATAGTCGGTCACCGTCCCAGTGACATTGAGAGTCGAAAGTAGGGTACCCGCACCGGCGTATGAACCTGAAATTAACGGGGCCTAAATAATTTTTTTGCCCGAAAGGTGAGGATTAGAACGAACCATATTGTCCTGCATCAGTGGCCAGCTCCTCAATATCTGCAATATAGCATGTATATAGCGTATTCCGACTCGACAGCAAACTACTTACTGTCGATGTCTCCAGTCGGGCTTTGAAAGATGGCTGAGCGGTATTGCTGCATAATTTGGGAAGTAAGTGCTTGTTCAGATGGTTCTTTGTTGCCTCCATTATATGTCTAAGCGGCAATTAGATGGGGGTGAGCATAGGGCCATGTCCAGGACATACAGAATCAGCGAAAGGACCACCAGACCATAGTGACTCGATATTGAGCTGCGTGGTTTCTTGAGCTGTACCCCCGGGGAGGGTTGCTTGAAAGGAATGGATTCAGCTTAAGCGCCGCTCACGAATGACTCTTGGAAATGTACCACCAAGATACCCATTGCCTACCGGTAGCCATTCACGCGACCAAACGTCTCCGGGTTGGGTGTACCAAAGTCCATTTCCGGTTTTGGGAAATCCAGCAGGTGAAGAGAGAGTGGGATGGAACAAGAGCAACACCAGCTGTGCAAGTTGCACGACAGTACGCGTCGTCCACTGCATGGGAAAGTCCACAAGCCAGCAAAAGAAGGCCCGGACATGATCCTCAGAGATGTTCATTGTTATAAGCTGTGGTCAAGAGCTGTTGTAGGTGGTTCACATGATGAATGCAGACATAGAATTTGGACCAACGCTAGGACCCATACCAATGTGACCTATCTATTGTCTGTTCGACTGGGTAGACGGTACCGGTCCTGCACTCGTGGTGTTAGGCTGTCGGCTGTCGGCGGTCCGTGTCGTGGAATATGCATGTAAAGAGGACAAGAAGACGCGACCAGAAGCTTGCGGCGCGTGGAAGTTGCGTGGAAGCATGCAGAGGTTCTGTCTGGACGCGAAATCATTGGGAAATCATCGGTGAATGCAATAAATAAGTTAAATTATCTAATATCTCAGTAAAATAATTACATGCCGTAAAGCATTAATGGGGTAGTGGTAACCTGGGTCGTTGCCATTGGAGCAGTTTAGGAAGCTCGACCCGCCGGGGGTTCGATTCCCTCTTAATGCATTTGAATTAGAGACGAGAGTTTTTTATTTATTTCACTAAGCACTTGTACTACCGGCGCCCGCTCACTGAGCAGTGAGAGCATACTCTATGAACAATGTGTTTTCAATTGCTTCATTCTTGAAGCTAGCTTGAAGCTTGCAGGATAGGCGACCACATACAAAAAGGTGAACGTATTTCATATTTTCAATGAGTGCTGCGTTTAGTTCTTTCTCCAACTTGCAGCTACATCACATCAGCAATTATGTGCATTGTGTTGAGCATTTCCTGTCATGACGGAAGCACACTGCAAAGGTCCAGCACGGTGCCACAACGGCAACACAAAGACATAAAGACACTGGACCGTTCCGTCCAGACTTGTTGGTTCCGATATTTGCAGAATGGAAGGACTGAGGAAACGAAAGTATGATTGCTGATCAGGTAGTAGTAATATAAAGCTGGTCCGTGAAGTCGTGTTGAGGGGGACAATTTATGTATAGAATTTGCGATTGGGATTTTTCCCAAAGAGGTCCTTTCTAATCTCTGGCAGCATCTGGAGAATGAGGAAATGCAGTAGGCCGAAAAGAGAGCAGATATAGCACACATTAGTGCGCGATTATGCAGTTATGTAAATATGGACGTGCCTTATCCTCGAGCAGCCGCAGCCGTTCCTCCATAGTGTTATCCAGCGTAATTCTCCCAGTTCCGCTGACAAGTTTCACGCCACCTTGACTCCTGGAATCATCGAACATATATCTAGTCAGCAAAACGCTTAGACGACGTGAGGATATAATACATACGAATCATCAGCAATCGTCCCTTGGACCTCAAAGTCGATGTCCCGTCCGCTGATTTCCTTGTAGCTTCGCTTCGCGGACGCCGCAGCCTGCCTCACAATATCCACGTCCGACTTTCGCGAGAAGATAACAACCTTGGGCTCCAATATTTGGAGATACGCCTCCGTTAGGATGCTCTCGAGGAACTGCTCGTAACGGCTGCCTGACTCGCATATCGGCACCTTGGGTTCGCGCACCGCGGTGAAGATTTCCTGCAGAACTTCTTCGCGCTTGTGCAGCAGCTTCAGGCGCGATTTATTGGTGATCGTCGATTGGGCACTGCACGTCGGGTGAGCAGCATATGACGTTTGGCACGGATGTACGATAATTAGTTGGGATACGGCCTACAGAGATATGTACCACGTACATCTTCTGAGCGACCTCAGCGCCCTTTCGCTTCTTCTCGTACTGGGCATCGATAGCTTGCTGTTCCTGCTTGACAAGGCGAGCCTGCAACCGGAAACAGAATTAGGGGACCGCAGTCCACCGGAGAGCGGGCGCAGTAGGTCTGCACCTTCTCAATGGCAAATTCTTCATCTGCCTTGACCCTGATCTCGCGAGCCTTTTCCAGTGCCTCCTGCTTGATGAACGCAACCTGGAACACAAGTGGTCAGAAAAAGTGGCCTGTAGCGCGCCCTAGCAGGAGTATTGTTGGCCCGTTCTGCGTAGCAGAGCTTGTAACACACCATCTTGTTCATCTCGCTTAGCACCTCTTCATCGTTCAGGGCGCGAGAGGCCATGTTTGCGGAGTGTGAGTAGTATCGAGCTACGTCTTGATGACGATAGTAGAGCTGCGCGGAAATCGGGACAGCTTCAAGCGTTCGGGCGGAGCGCGGCGGTTTGTTAGGATCTACTGGATCAACACAGCAACTACAAATAGAGCCACCGACTCGCTTGAACTCGCACTTCTCTTTACTCCTTGAACTCATCCCTTATACAAGGATATACTTTTTTCGCTGTTGAAGTAAAACACCCCGATAATTTACCTCGTCTTTATTCAACCCATTTCGATCCGAAGCCACCCGAGAGCTACACCAAATCCTGGCGGGATTTGAGTAAAACACTTAAATTCTATGCAGCATTCGAATCTCAATTCTCCTGGAACTTGGAGATGGTTCAGTGATAGTTCTGGCGGATTTAAAATGCTCTACCTCTTTTGTGTCTTGGAATCGAGTTAGCTTCAAGGCCTGCTTGGTGTCGTGACTCGTCGTTGGATTTGTGCGGTACTGCACTGGGTATTTTTCAGTACGTTTGGTATTCAAGGGACAGCAACCTATGTATCTGAAGAGGAACAATTGTTTTTCCAGATATACGATTCCAACCTTTGACATCACATTCGTGTGATCTTCTCGGGCTGCTCTGGAACTCGATGCATCTTGCTCAGCTTTTATCTTCGACGTTCACTTTCATCTGTCGTGTTATATTTTCTTGGCGAACATAACCACCTTATCTTCGATGAGCCACCGAGTTCCACCTCGCAAGACGTTACACTAACAACAAAGACTAAGGCTAAGGTAAAGTTTGAATGAAAATGCAGTCTGATGCCAGGAGACGTCGATTGAGAGCATCCTTCAATCAATATGATTCAGATTCGATGCATGCGAAGTGAGTTCATTTCCCATTCCCTGAGCTCCTCATATCAATATTCATGGGTATTTCAACTTAGCAGACTATGAGACTGTCCCGTCTTCTGCAATTTTTCTTCCCGTATACGAAGAAATACTAGAATCAATAGGCATTGGTTTTTGAAGACGCTTTTGAAAGCCAAATGTAAACCCTTTACATGTTTAACGTTCTGACGCGTGTGTATGCTGGTATGTGGAGAATACAAACTCGCAATCACCAATCGACGTCAAATCGGGCTGAATTCCACCAGAGCTGCCTCTCCAGCGTCCCACATCTTCTCGAACTTGAACCCCGTTCTGGCCCTGTGTGTCATCGAAGCGTATATTGAAATCGATAATCTCTTGACTCTGAAGAAACTCCACTTACCCCATGTCAACAAATTCTTGCAACGTGCGCTCTTGACTGTTGAAGATACACATCATGTTCATATCCTGTTGGTACAGCCGAATACGTCCCATTCCGTAATTTGCAAGCAGAGGTTCCGGCGCCTCGTGTCAGAATAGGTTAGAAACAATCCCAAGTACCTCTGTTCGTCATCTAGACTGACCTGATTAGGCACTGAAGGATCTCTGACCGCGTTTTGTAGAACAAATTCGTCTAAAAGAAAAGAATTTAGTGATGTTATGCATGGTGAGCGGATATCTTTCTTACGGATAAGCAAACGGCTAGATGGGCTCATAGATTTCCGAATGTTGGTGAGGATTTTTATGCACTCTGCCGCTGGCCAGTCATGACTGGGTAATAGACTAGGTGAGAAAAATGATTTAAACTCTTTCGTGGACTTACAGGACATGTCGTATCTATGTTCGATAAGTAAAGGTGAGTATCCAGAACCTTACCATTCCTGACATGGTTAACGCACATAATAGAAGTCACAGTTCGAAACTGGCTGTTCCGCAAAAAAGTCTATTGGTACGAAGTTGACCCTCCTCTGCTCGATAGCGCCCGGGTGCTCGGTCTTCCAATACTACGTCATCGTATCTCGTAAGTAGCGTCATGTCGTTTGTTGATAGTGTATTGACTTACGTCTCGACCTTGTTGAACCACGGCAGGGAGATCTTGAAGTACTACTTTAAGCTGCGGGAACTCCTGAACCAGGCCAAGCATTGCATGTCCATTTCCACCCCCGATATCGCAAATAGTCGAATCAGCAGGTACTTTGTCCCACTCATAGGCTGCCGAACAAATTAATTGCCTCCAATATCTTGCCAACATCGAATAAAACACTTACATCTTGGAAGCATGGCCCTTCCTGTGACTTCACCCCAACCGACCATAGCTTGGGAAAATCTCTAGAATTCACCTGTTCAGGGAGGTTCTAAATTTGTTATTCTGAACACTTACATCCCGTAAAGGTTCGCCGGCAGGCTAAGCAGAATGAGCATCGACCGATAATTTTGCATTTCTCCTGAAGTACTCACTGTATCATAGAATTTGAAAAATGAAACGCCGTGCCCTCTCACGAAGGAACTATGATCTGGCGAGGTTGAAAGCGCAGAGCAGGGATCTTTCAAGGTTTCCCCGAGGAAGGCAGAAGCTTTGAATGATTCGTAAGTCCTGTAATATATCGTCACTCTCTGAGATATGCGCTTTAGTGATGGGAACCGACATATTTCCTATCAAGCCGGAAACTGGATTCGTTGAGACGAGCTGCATGCTGATTCGATTGTTGGCAAAAACATTGGGTTTGACTAATATTATTATAGTTAGTGCCTATCCTATTCCCCCCAATTTACGCACTCACCCTCCTGGAAACAGTGCTTTGTAGCCAGCATACGCAAAATACGACTAAGCTTGTTGGGATCAAGTCCTGATTGTTTTGCCAATTGTTCAACGGGTATTCCTTCAGGTTGACTGACAAGCATGTCCGCTATCTTCGCTGTGGTGACCACCTGCAAGGCGGCGGGCTCTTCGAACTAATCCGATTGTTCATACATTGATCTTGAAATATCTAAGCAGTACGTACGCCGTATGATTTCTAATGACCTTTTAGTCAACCACCAAACCAGGTAGAGCAATCAACACACATTTGTTATTACATGTCCTGGACTGGCGACGGCGAAACTAAGCTGCGCGCACGCTGCCTCGATTATCTGGATTGCCTTCGATAGCTTTGGCGATGCAAGATGGGGCTTGTCGAAAGGGCCAGGCTCAGTCGATGATAACCAAGGTACGTCTTGTCCTACATTCTGATATTCAGCTAGAACATCTCGAACTGAGGACGTGATCAATTCCGCGAGTTGTAAGAGCTCTAGGCCTCCGCGAGACAGTTGGGGGACTGCCATTTATCCTGTATGGATAGTGAATGAAGAAGGGGAAAGGTATCATTTAACCCAATAGAAACTACACACTTTTCGAAGGCCGTTGTTATACCCTGTGTTCGGGGATCTATATCTGAACGATGTCATGAGTATAATGTGCCCACAGGTTTGCAATTACTACTTATGCCTACATAGTATGCAAAGTTACTGAAATCATCTGCGATGTAGACTACCACTACCCTTACTCGTTTCCCGATATATTGTGCCCTCCACAAGTACCTCATATGTATGCGTCCGTCTAAGTACCTTGTAAGTACCTTCTGTCTACCAAGTCAAAAGTAAGCGCCGAGTAAGGCAGATTAACACATGGAAATACGACTACTATATTTAGGGCAGGTTCGATCAAGGTTTGATCTCATGGCCTACGGCCTCCCTATCTTGCCTTCTCCTCATCTTCTACCTGCTCCGACTATACCCAAGGCCCGTATAAACTCCACCTAGGACTTTCCGAACACCGACCTGAAATTGCGGTACCTGATTCTCACTCCATTTTCAACTATAATCAAGTCAGAATGCAAAGTTACAATAATAGCACCGCATTCCGCCAGCTGCGAACGAATCCAAGAAGGGTTCGTCAGCATTGCTGGCATAGTGTGTGCATAACGGACACTAAAGCATTTTGAAACCACAGGTTATGGATGCTGCTCGTCGAGGGGTAAAGGAAGATCTGGGCACCCTTTCTTATTTTTGGCAGGAGGTAAGTTCTATGTACAGTTGCAAGTTGGCTGGGGCACCATTATATTTTTGTTATGGAAGATGGCTCCGGACCTCCTCAACACGGACCTGTTTTCTATCTTTTACGCACATCTTGACCTATCACTCGTTCCAACATCAGCGACCCACGGTGGAGGATGTGTCGCCAACAAACCAGCTGTTGATCGCGCCTCTTTCTCTCTCATCGGCCTCACTAAACTCGTAAAGTTCGTCGACAACCCATCTTATCAAAATTCACTGTCATCCATTGCCGTACAAACTATAAATGCGTGGCCCGGTATATTTGCGTGGTGCTCCTTCCTCTACAGCACCCGGATAGAACCTGGGGATACGATCGCGCCAGCACTTCGCCGTATCACCATGGATGTCATAGGGGAGGTGATATATTCGCTCTGCCATTTCGAAAATGTGCGCGAGACTATTGCCGAAACCCCAGGCGCCATCGAGCTAGTTACTCGAATCTGGCTTGTAGAGGATAGGTGTCCTATACCGACCACTACATCAGGCCCAGTGAACACCTCTGCTCTCGAGATCTTGTTGTCGTTCCCAGCCTGGTTTAATCCGCCCAACGAGGACCGTCTACACCACGAGTCCCTGGATCCTGTAGACATAGATGTCGCAATCATGATGGGCCGAGAGACCTTAGCCGGTGAGCGCGATAGTGTCGTGCGCCCACGACTCGATCGCGTCGTGTCTGCCGCTGGTGGGGGCGTTTCCCATCTTGTTGGTCTTATTCTCTCTCGTCTTCGGGCTATCACTGCGGATGACGAACTCATCCGTGGGCCAGGAACTTGCGCTACGCTTGACCTCATCGGCCAACTATGTAGATCTCAGACCCACCCGTTGCGATTTAAATTTCTCAACAAGGGATTAATTACGACAGTCACCAAACTCGCGGTCACTGTTGTCGGCATGCTTGACGCCGTTGCTGTCGAAGCGTCCAATGGAAGGAGACAGATAGCGTCCAGTGGGATGGGGACTGCAGAGCTCTCACATGATCGTCAACGACGCTTACTTGCAGATGCACTCGCCTCGTGTTTCACGGTAGTGTTCAACACGATGGAGTCAACTAATGGGCATACCTGGGTCAAAGAAGCAGTTTCTGAAGGCCTTCTCCAAGCGTGGGTTGACGCCGCTGGACACAAACAGTATTTCAGCAGCGGGGACGCCGAGATGGTGGTTGAACTCATGGAGATCTCGATCCCCAAATACATGGTCTACAAATCTGTGATCAATCCTGTCAATGCGGCGTTGAAAAAAATTAAACACGAGGGGAGACTGGACACATGCAACGACCCACAAATGAAGAAGGCTTGGACTACATTCAGGAAGATGGCTGCAGAACGTTCCACCTTTGATCGCCATATCAAGGCCATTCAATTTTCTGCTTGTAATAACTATGCTAATGTAAGGGTTTCTTCTGTATTTGGGATAAACATGCTGAAATACTCTCCGTAGTGCCAGAACCTCGATATGAAAAAGACCTTTAAGAAATGTGGTGGTTGTAGTCAAGCCCTATATTGCTCCCACGAGTGCCAGAAGGAACATTGGAGACGAGGACACAAACGCATTTGCTCTTTACCGCATCAAGAGCGGCTGGGTATGTTATTCCTCCTGAAATCACCCCCATAGCGACGCTCAAGTCCGTTCCAGAAGTATATCAAGCCTGGAAGAGCAACGATGACTTCTTTCATCGGCTTGTCATAAGTGATGCTATCCGCCATCTCCCTAATATCAAGCGATTAGCCGAATCTTCCTACCCACTCCTCGCAACGTCCCCGCAGTCGTTTGTCATCACCATCGACTACCTAGCCTACCCGCCCAAGGCAGGGCTTCATTTGCTCTCGGAGCATGACAGATATTCCCTTCGAAAGACGGTCAAATTTGGCCCTACTGCTGAACTGCACAATGACGAACTAATCCAACGCGCGCTGAATGAACCCGGAAAGTATGGAATTATTCAAAGCAAGCGCACGGAAGGGCAGCAAATCATGCATGTCCTGAGTATTGTCCCAGGTGATGTTTGGGAAGCCGAGTGGGTTGCTGTTGATCATGCCCTGCAGCGAGTAGACTGAGGCTTTTTGGGTGGCGCTTGTGGCTATTGTGATAATGTCGTTGATCGACCATGTGCTATGTACTCTCGAATACTTTTTAAAATCAAAATTAATATTCGAGCAGTCTTACATTTTGAAATAGTGGACAGACTGTCACGATTCAAGGGATGTGTTTTTCGTATGACCCTGGACCGCTGTTCGTCTGTTACTTATTCTCAGAGTATAGACCAGTTCCCATATAGTCGGTAGCGTTAATGCTTCTCCTCATGAAACTGTGCATTTGGGTTTCCCTCTGTGTAACCTCAGTCTGCTCATTGCGGACAGAAAGGAGACGACGTGTTTGGCTATTGGGACATCATCGCGACAGGATTGTTAAGATGGTTATCGAACCTTGAATAACAGGATGAATATCTTAGGCACGGACGTCCGATACAGTTAATACAAGTTACTAGGTACTAGCTACACTTTTCTATGGAGCTGACTTGTACAGGTTACGCCAGGTAAACGCTGTATGAATGCACAGGAATGCACGCTTCAGTTACCAGTGTGTCACTCTAGCGACGATGATTAGCATTGGATCGAAAGCTTATATTTGAAAGTACCGAGAATGGAATAAGATGGCATTCCAACGAGAGTGATTTTACCCAATCATCAGGAGATCTACAGTATGCTAGTTACGTACTGTAGATTCAAGTTGCCCCACCGAACACGACACATCTGCGTCATCGAAAGAGAATCCTTGGGAACTCACAGATAATCAAAGGATGTTTAGCTCAGTGATAACGCGTCTTGATAGATTCCCAAAAATTGTTTGATGTTTCTTACTATGATGCTGTCAATTATCACTGCATGACGTCGGTTTACCCCTCGTGGCATCTTTAAGGAAATGGTTGCCTAATATAACCGATGTGCTAAGCGAGGAAGGGAGGACCCCGGAACGCGATCAGCGGGATCAGAATGCACGGCTCCATTCGGAAAACACGGCCGTCGCGTGGTGCACCACCGCCCAGCGCGTGGAACGCCTCACGCCTTTGTCGTCGAAATAGTCAAACTCTCTCCCCAGAAACCTGGATTTCCTAGATTCGAACTGATAATCTGCGCCTAACTCCACCATATTTCTAGAAATCCAGAGTTTACTTCCACATCGACGGGCGCGTATGAAATCAGTGGCTACGAGGTCCACCGTACTCCCGTCTCCAAATCCCGATAAGGAGTAGCCAATTGTATAGAGCAAGATTGACAGCGAAGTTGAGTATGCGTGATGTTTCTCATCTATGAATACTTTCCATGACAATCACGCTGGTAGACCGTCTCCACACCCACACTTACCGACGTCTATCTCTGTTAAATACCTTACACGCGCCTCGATGACAGGGGGAGGTCAGAACAGTCCTTTTTTCATTTCTGAAACGTTTATGAGACGTGACACGTTGATCTTCATTAAATGCAGCATACGGTGGGGCGTTTGTTTGGAAGCGTAAGAGGAAGCGAGGAATCAGACAATACACCTCTATTCTATACTGGTGTCCATGAAGGCCGTCTCAATAAAAGACAAACTCAGACGTTGCGACAAGAAAGTATATGTATCTTTAAAAATGGCATGGTCTTTGAGTCAAGAATTGGGGTATAGCCAGCTAGGGGGAGCGTCGGTCTATGTAAGCAGGAATAAAGGGATTGATAACTAACAGCAGTGTCTATGCGTATATGGATAATGAAGAATCGGAAATGCAAGTAGTAAATGGTCTGATAAATAACAATGCATCACATGTATAAGCAAGTGTCCGATTAGTATGAGAGTCAGTTAGTCCGAGCAACGTAGCTCAATATGAGAACACCATCAGCCATGGGTTTAAAACGATCTATGGCGAGAATGAATGAGAAGAGCCGCGGCGCAGAGACGGAAACACGTACGGGGAAGAGGATATGACATGCAACAGACATCCTAGCAAAAAAGTGCGCGGGTCAGTAGGATGCACAACGGGGAGAAGGCAAGGACCCACGAAAGCGGTAGGATAACAGCCCAGGCGGAACCGTCCACCTTCCATATGAAAGGTACGATGGAAGTTGCGCAGATTATCATCCCGGCCATTATCAGGATAGACGCGCCCATCGGGAACCAGAACCTAGATACAGGAGAAACGCGTTAGAGACGTCATAGTGATACGCGCAGATGGGCACTTACCGCTTCACAATCTTGGGTATCTCTTTGAAGAAGTTAGAGCGCTCAACCTCCTTCACGGTCGCTGACCACTGGATATTGTATGAGAATAAATGGGCGAAGATCGCCTGGGACACTGGGATAGATAGACCACCGAAGAAAAAGAAGCTGTTGGTGTTCGAACAATATTATATCATGTCGGCATTAGACAGGCTTAAAGAGTTATGCACGTACAAGAATGGAATCCAAAGCAAGTTCTCAAAGAAAGCGTAGAACTGTAGGATGAAAATAAATCAGCAACAAGCTTCATTGCAGTGCTCGGGAGAAGGGGAACCGGGGTCCCAGAGAGTATGCTATGATACATACCAGTTTCTTTTGACCAAGACGATACTCCAAAAGGGTGTATCCGAGCGTTCCAGAACCCCAAAAGACCACCGTAGTTGCGAGGAAGATTTCGAAGCTGTGCATGAAGAAGCCATCGACAGGAAATTGGAATCCCAGAAGCACATAGTTGATGAGGGATATAGTTATCGATGCAGCGATTCCATCTAACGAGTGCAGCATGAAAATTGATTAGCACGCGCCAAAGGTAATCCCACCGGCGAAATCAGAGATAACGCGAGAGGTCCGAGTGTAAAAGCAGACTCACAATAAGAGAACATATCTGAAAAGATAATAGTATTAGACCGATCTTTTGTTTGATTTGTAGGGCACTTACAGGAAAGCATTGAAATCTTGTAGTGAAGCGGGGCGGGAGACCAAAGGAACGTGTGAATCTGCCGTGTAATGGGCCCCCGACGCCACCATTGTACAAGGGGGTTGAACAGCAGTTCGTTGCAACCATACGCGTATTTTTGCCAGCGATTTAATTCATCGTCTGGGCTGAGAGACACTCCCTCCTTGAACTGGCCCTTTGAGTACGTAGCCCAGCTGTGTGGAACAAGCGGCAGTCAGAAGGAAGTCAGCAAAATGAGGCAATGCGACGCACCGTACGATGTACCCCTTCAACATCAGCCTCAAGGCCATATCGAAGTCTTCAGACACATTTGACTCGGACCATATCTTCTCCTTGCCATCGGCGGGGTCGATGAACGCGGCGTCCTGAATCGCACGCCAACGAAGGAACGCGTTGTGGCCCATGAACGGTGCGACCTCGCCGTTTGCGCACGCTTTTGATCCAATCAGTTGGAGCACAAAGACAAAAAAGAAGATCGAACGCACATATCGAAATGCAGCGATTGATCCTCCGAGTGAAATACGCGATACCGTTCTCGAAATAGTGGTGCGCGACCTGCATTACATCTATCCGACCAGTCGGTTAGCCGCCGCCACAACACACTCTGCACAAGCGACGCACCACTTTCGTGCTGGATGATAGCCACCTCGGGACTCAGTGCCATCTCGCGCGCCGCATCCCTCATGCAATCCTCGGGCACCACAGTGTCCGCGTCCACAATTAACACGATCTCACCCACGCGCGTCGCGCGTCCGTTTGCCGCCCACGGGCGCCACTTCCGCCCGCTCTCCTCCCAAACCTCTTCGATGGCAAGTCCAAGAGCGCGCTCTTCAAGGTCATCGTCCGCCAGCCCACCGGTGTCGGCGCGTCCCCACACCACAGAGTCCGTGCCCTCGCGATTCTGGTACTGGATGCCGTAGCCGCCAGTCTCCGGCGCACCAGCGGCCCGATCATTAGCCGCCGCAGGGGCTGCGCTTCCGCTGCTCGGCGCCGTCCCGCGCTGCGCTTCGATCAGCGCCTCGAGATGGCGCTCCATCTTCAGAGAGAGAGTTAGCGCGTAGTTCATGTTCGATGCCTTCTTGAAGCGACCCGCACGCGTGTAGCCGCTCCCGGCGGGGTCGTGCGGCGGGCGCGCCACCCAGCCGATGTTGTGCGTAGCGTAGAACGCTAGTCGCGCGTCGCGCACGGCCGGCGGCAGCACTCGCAGGCCATCGTCGCATACAAAGAGCGAAGATGTTCCGCCTTGGCGCGCATATGTCTGCATTGCTTTCTTCAAGGATCGGATCGAAGGTTCGCTGTAGATGGCTGACATGTTAGTGAAATGCTAGAACGGAAAGTATGAAACGCACAGAACGGCCACGAGGCTCTCCTTGAAGACGGGCATCTGGATTGTAACGTGTGGGAGCTGGCAGTCGACCAGAGACTGTGGCACGCGCGGCCGCACCGCAGAGTAGTACCGCGAGTTGGTGTGATAGTGAGCGATTGGCCCTGCCATCATGGAAACATTTTGGACAATCTGCAAAGCAAAGAACTGGAAAAAAGAAACTGTTGGTACCTAGCGTAATTCAAACGGCAGGGAACTCACAAGCGAGACGCAAAATAGAAGGGGGATAACAGCGCACAGCGCGAAGCGCGTGAATGCGCCGTCGAGCACCCATTCCATTAGCAGAGTGCGCAAAGAGTTTCCCACAAAAACTGTGGAAGGAGATATCAATAACAGACTCTATCATAATGACCGAAGAACGTACCCAGTGCGATTCCTGCGGCGAGCCCATTGTACAGCGGCGCGTACAATAGGACAGGGCGCCGCTCATCGGCTGCAGCCAATTCCATGTCGCCCTCCTTTTCTGGGTCATCATCGTCTCTGGTGCTTACCGCTTCCCGAACGGGAATTTTGCGGCCATACCACGTCCTGCGCCAGCGGCGCCGTGTTGCGCCACCCTTCGCTTTTTCCACAACCACTGTCGTAGCCTGCTCCTTCTCATCCGGCTCCAATCCCCGTCCTTGTTCGCCGTAAAGCCCGCGCTTCACTGCGAGCGGGTGCGCGGCGTCGCTCGATCCGTGATCCGCTAGTGAGCCCGCTGCGCTAGTGCTGTACGCGGACAGGTGCGAGTGCGCTAACGATGGCGACTGCTGCGATGTCGCAACAGACGGGCCGGAAGGACGCGCGCGCCAGAGTAGTTTGATAAGTCGCTCTTCGACGTCCTGGCACAATGGAACGATGCGGTCAAGCGCTTCGGCCCAGATGACCATCACGCGCTCGTCGCGCTGTTTTGAAAGATTAGTAGTTTGTAATGAGGTAAAACCCGAACACGCACGATGAACGCGGCGCACTGCTCGCGGTCTGCGTGCGGCAGCGCGAGCATCGTCTCGAGGATCTGGATGCGCGTCTCGGAATCGACATATATCGCGCGTTCCTCAGGGCCACTGTTGGTAAAGGCCCAGCGCGTTAGAATTTAGCAGCATCATCAGAGTAATCGATTCGTTGTCGTCCACGGGCGTGAGGGCGAACCAACAAGGAAATGAAATGCCACAGCATGCAGAGATAAAGAGATATGGAGTGAGAAATTAAAAGATAAGGCGAGTGTGGGATCACATCGTGCGTGCGTCGATACGGCGGGGGTTACGTTGTTGAAGAACCGCGTTTAGGTGGCGTGCGTATTGTCGGTGCGTGCAGTGCAAAAATGAAGGATAAATTTCGTCAGTACAGGAAAAGCCAAAATTGAAGATGAGAAAATGATGAGTTGTCGACAAACTGATAAAAAAAACCGCTACCGCGCTTGTACGCGGACGCAATTGGAGGGAAAATAGGCGCTGAGGTCATATATGCGTCATCCGATGAAAAACTTATACGCGCCGTGGAGTGTGCGTTGCGATGCAGATAACGGCCGAAATGGACTCACACTTCAGCGAGCGCGGCGTGTACTGCGGCGCTGCGGACCTTGACTGCAACGACTGGGTTGAGGGCGGCGACGGCGGTCTCGAATGGCTCGAGCGATGCGTTTTCGTACGGAAACACTCGAAATTCCGGCGTTGCCGTGGTAGATGCTGAAAAAAGACAGAAGATAAGTAGACTTTCGAGAGCTGAGCTGAAGTACTGACCATCGCTGACACGCAGGGCTACGCCTGAAGAGATATTCTCCTCGTTTGGCCGAAACCAGGCATCGCCCTGGGTCTGTCGGAATAGCCAATGCAGGAGAGCGTCGTTGCGGTCGTAATCCATGTGGAAGGGGGGAGAAAACGCGAAAGCCGCTCGCTTTTTGAAAAGCAAACGGCGTTCCCGATGCAATCTCCAAATCGGGAAGGTGTCCGGGGGTCATCTGA
Organism: Hypholoma fasciculare; assembly: GCA_016801325.1. NCBI lineage: Eukaryota > Fungi > Basidiomycota > Agaricomycetes > Agaricales > Strophariaceae > Hypholoma > Hypholoma fasciculare. The sequence continues at coordinate 54,085 of JAEKIV010000122.1, read as the reverse complement.
TAAAATTAAATACCAAATGCGGAAGTACTGCTTGCAAACGCCCCTCCTAAATATTGCTTCCTATCCTATAAGAAAAGCCGCCTGCGCTATGCGATCTTCCTTTCCCCCTTCATCGTGCTTGGAGTATGGCTTTTCCCCGTCGCACTCAGGGTCTCTCTCCCCCACGGCCCTCCTTTCTCGCAGATGCGAACCCGCGCTCGTCTTCCGGGTCATCCATCGACTTGTCTTCGCTGGATCCAGCGTCGGACTCAGACTCACCAGCAAGCCGGCCTCGTGCACACCGGCGCAGACACAGCAATGGAAATAATCAAAGTTCTGAACCTTCCCAAGAGGGCACATGGTCCCCCTCGTCACTTTATGCCGATCCTACTACGCCTACGATAGCGGCACAACAGCTACCTACACGCCCTCCGCCCTCTTCCTTCACTTTTCCGTTCCAAGCGTACCCGGGAAACGCTGATCCACTCCCGACGCGCCGTCGGGCCTCTTTGGAAAGTACCGCATCTCGTACAGCTGAAGAACCGGAGTATATTCAACTCGAAAATGTGCCAGACGAGCTAAGAAGACCAATAGCACCATTTATGACGACCGCTTCCCCAGAAATGGGCAGCACATCGTCTTTGCCGCGCTCTCCGTCCGCTTCAAGCCTTTACAAGCAAAGCGCTGCCGCCAACATGTTGTCGGCCCTCCCTGCTGTGCCGGCGTCCGATACTTTCGCATATGACCTCCCCCGCACCTCGTCTACGCACTCATTCCGTGCGCCTTTTCTCTCCCCAGCCTCACGGCCCTCTTCTGTGTGGGCGCCACCATCTTACAACCAACCGCCTCTTCCTTCTCCATCTGCAAGCACCACCGCGCTGGCTCTTGGCGCGGGGCTACCATCGGCTTCACTGAAAGGGCGTACAATAATGCCGTCCGCGCGTCTTGCCACGCCTCTCACCAAGGAAGACAAGCCATGGCTCGCCACCCGCCCCCCACGCACGCGCCTCTCCTACGCCATAACGCTGCTCTGCATTATCGCAGGCCTCGGAGGTGCCGCGCTACTTTGTTACACCGGCGTGCGTTCGGTTCCCCTGCTTGATCCCAATTCGTTGTGCCTTGTTCTCGATGAGGAGTTTGACTCTTCGACGCTCGACACGAGCACGTGGACGCGCGACGTAGAGCTGGGTGGCTTCGGGAACGGCGAGTTCCAGATGACGACGACTTCCGACGATAACCTGTACATCCAGGATGGGGAACTCTATTTCATGCCTACACTCACGCCAGACAGTATCTTGAGCTCGTCAAATTATACGCTCCCCGGATGTACAGCCACGCTGGCCGACGGGCAGACCAATTCGAGCGCGTGTAGCGTGGAAGTCAGCGGGTCAACGGTTGTCAACCCTGTCATGAGTGCGCGCATCAACACGATGGGGAAGAAGACAATCAAGTTTGGCAAGGTCGAGGTACGCGCGAAGATGCCAACAGGGTACGTGCCTCCTCGCAATTTATTACACGCATGCACTGAAATACTCTGGACAGGGATTGGCTGTGGCCGGCAATTTGGATGCTCCCGCAGAACAATGAGTACGGCTTGTGGCCGCTCTCTGGTGAGATTGATCTCGTCGAAGCGCGGGGGAACTTGGCGACGTACGGCGCTCAGGGTAATAACTATGTGCGGGCGACACTTAACTACGGGCCGCTATCCGGGCTTGTAAATCAAATCTATGGATGGTATGCGCCTAACCTGCCCCCTCGCTATCCGCACACTGTTAAATCGTGAATGGCAGGTACTTCCTCAAGCGCACCACCTATGCTCAGAGTTTCCACACGTACACCTTGGAGTGGACTGAGAACTTCATTCGCGCGTCCGTGGATTCGCGCACGCACGCTATGCTACTCACGCAGACGAAGACGGACAAAGCGAGTTACTGGAAGAAGGCCGGGTTCCCCGCGACGGCGACCAATGGGAGCTCGGGCGCAACCGTCGCTGTGGAAGATGTGTGGATCAACGGGACACGCGCGGCGCCGTTCGACAAGGGTGCGCACTACTCTTTTTTCGCATCATCGTGTGGTACGGGTACTTTTGCTGACGTGCGGCGTCTATGTAGATTTCTACTTAATCATGGACCTCGCTGTTGGCGGGACGAGCGGATGGTTCCCGGATGACGTGGGCAATAAGCCGTGGTTCGACGGCTCGTTGACGGCGATGTACGACTTTTCGCAGGCAAAGTCGACGTGGAGTGCGACTTGGCCGTCGGATGCTTCGGAAAGGGCGATGCGAGTGTGAGTGCTTCTCATCCTGGTTCAGTGTCATATTTTGATGTTTTTATTAGGGATTATGTGAAGATGTGGGAGGTGTGCAAGTAGGAGTGTTTGCTGTTGAGACGTTCGATGGCGCGCGGACGCTTTAGATTAGGATTTACCTAGCTTATTATATACTGACAAGTGTGAGTTGGATGGTGCATAACTAGATACCCAAATGCAATTGCTTTCGATGTAATTTGGTCTACGATATCTGAATCGAAGTGTCGGCTGGTAATCTGAATTTGACTAAGTTCGCAAATAGGCGCTGACCGGCCCGAGCTAGCAGGGCCATACGCGCCGAAGTAAATCGTAAGCAGGGCTCCTCGACCATGCCGAAACTCACCTTCTGCGCATTACGCTGATGCGCACTCTCCGGGTCCAAGCGCGAAGTTGAGCTATTACCCCATACATATACGGGATGCCGCAGGCCATTCTCGAGCTACCCATGCGCGCGTGCGAAGTGCCATCCCCATCGGAAGCGCCGGCGGTTAGAAGAGTGCGGGACATACGCTCTGGGCACGTCATGCCAAGCGATACAATGTGGGCGCTTAACGTTATATTGACACGCAGGTCCAGGGTCGTATCTGATCTTATCGATTATGTGCATAGTACGCTGTGCGCACGCGCCGCTGTGAGGTTGGATCCATTAACGCGGACGCGATGCGCTGGGAGAGAAATTGTATAACTCAGCTCGAAAACGGGCTGGGTTCAAGCATTGAGGAACTGCTCATCTCCCAAGCGTGATTGTCGGTGGGCGCCGAGCACATCGATTAGGTTCTCGTGATACTTCTTGTCGAATTGCCGAGGCTTCTGCCCGTAGAAAGCCGCACACTGAGAGGCACTGAGATATCTCGAGCTCTGGCTTGGCGTATGTATGTATGTAAATGAATGAAATTTGGTATTCTGATCCTCGGCTAGGACATAGAGTGGCCGCCATGGACGGAGAAGGAGTCCGAGGACAACTTTTAAAAGGTTGGTATTCTTCGGAAAATCAATAATCAGACCTTTCTGTCTACAGTTATCTCTAACTCAGTCGTTCAACATGTCAGTCAATATTGCCAACGTCAAGCTCAACAATGGGGTTGAGATCCCGATCATTGGTATGTGGTCTCTTCTGCTGGGGTATCGATGCATTACATCTGAATAGAACCTAGGAAGCGGATCGTGGGCCCCGCCTACACCAGAGGCACAGGCCGGGGTGACTGCCTGGCTTTTGACCGCGTTTAAGGTAAGTGTTAGGGTATGTCTGTTTCTCTGTACATCCCTCACGACTCGTAGAACGACTTCCGCCACATTGACACTGCGCAAGTCTACGGTAGGAGTGGCATTTTATTCATAAGCCTTGACATCGCCACTCAAACTAGATAAATAGGTACTGAAAAGGCTGTCGGCGACGCGATCAAGCAGTGTGGGATTCCGCGCGAGGAGATATTCATCACGACCAAGCTGCCGTAAGTCTTTGATTTTAAGGGCAGTATGCAAGTAAAATTAATCGTTTGGTGTGTTGTTAAGGTGGAATCATCACGGCCGCGTTCTTGAATCGTTTAAGGCCAGCCTGGAAAATCTGGGAACCCACATTGATCTGGTGTGTACGAACAAAATTATAGATTCTAAATATTCTAATGGTTGAGTAGTATTTGATGCACTGGCCGCAATGCCTTCCCTATCATGGCAAGCTTCGTGACACAAAAATCACACATATACTGACCTTGAGTTCGATATAGGCAAAGACGAGCCTATGGATCCAGATGCCGCTTACACTGTGACCAACGACATCACTTTTAAGCAATCGTGGGCCGAGATGGAAAAGCTCCTGGATACAGGCAAGGTCAGAGCGATCGGTGTCAGCAACTTCTCCATTAAAAAGTCAGTCTTTGCTTATGTCTTTATGAGCGTTTTATTAATATATTCCTAGTCTTGAAGAACTCCTTCAGACAGCTAAGATCGTTCCCGCAGTGAACCAAGTCGAGTGAGCCGTTTATTCTTCCTCTGTTACAAATTACAAATCTAATTGGGTATCTCAAGGATGCACCCGTACCTTGCACAAAATGAGCTGAGAGAATACTGTCGGAAGAAAGGCATCGCCATTGCGTCCTACAGCTCAAGTGGTCAGTCTATCTTTGATTTTAATAGGATATGACTAAACCAGTGCCTAGGATATCATGTCGTCCGCAACGACCCACTGATTGTGGGCCTCGCAGAGAAATACAAGGTTACAGCTACACAAGTGATCTTTGCGTGGCACCTATCTAGAGGAAACATCCTCATATGCAAGAGCGAAAGCGACGCGAGGCAGAAGGAGAATATCACAGTAAGTTACAAGGCTCCGGTCCATATATAAGTCAATTTGAATGGATTTACTTGATCATTCTATAGATCCCAACTATTTCGGAAGAAGACCTCGGCAAGATATGGTCCTTGGACAAAGGGCAAAGAATCGCTATTAAAATTCATGAAGAAACAAAGCAGGTGTTTGGGTGGACCTTAGAACAGCTTGGATGGGTCAACTATCGCCAAGTCTGAGAAGTTCCAATGTCATGTCCCTTGAATATCCCGCTCATTTTGATTGTATTTCTGTACTTGTCGACGGCCGCCTCTGGATGAATTTCCGTATATACACATAACGCCCCGCTTGCCATTTTTCAAAGAGCCTGACTAGATGACCTTTGAAAGTTTAAAATTTGATGATTGGAAATCTGAATGACTCGTCGGTATCCCACGCCACGCGAGATGGGCGCAAGTGGGCGCTTATTTGATGGATGTAAGCGAGATCGACAGGCACCACCATAACCGATGGAACTAAGTTGCCGGTGTTTGACAGACACCCCATCCTCATGTCGAGTCCAGTGTTCATGTTACGCCGTACCTTCCCTTTCACCCCGGCAGCAATTGAGCGGTGGCGAAGAAGTTGCATCATATCGTGTCGTATGACATGTGCCATATTGGAATCTGGTCTATCCTGGCTCACGGACTCCCGCACTGCGCAGGTCCGGGTTCCGATTCTACGGCTGACCAAGGTGTACCAGCTGTTTTCAACTGCACGTAAATAGTATAAATGGTGTGCATGACGTGGCATATATCCTATTAATGAACTTGGGACAGCGGGCCGCGACGACCACTTGTTGAGTGCTGACAGGCGCTGACTCAGTTGAGTGAAAACTGTTGTCGACGATAAGATTGGCTTCTATGTTTAGGGACACTCACAGGGGCACCCTGTGGGCCATATAACAGGAGAAGTTCCACGAAGATTTCCCAAGCTCTCTTCCTGACCGTTAGAACGACCTCAACCCAAACTTTTCATCGATATTCGATTGCTATGTCCGTGCCTCCCATCCCGAAGGTCAAGTTTAACAATGGTGTCGAAGTTCCAATTATAGGAAAGTACTCAGGGGCTTCCATGCATAAGCTTATGTGGTAGCGGCTTAACTCATTTTTGGTGTTCAGGAAGTGGATCGTGGGCTCCAAACACCCCAGAGGCTCAAGGTGCTGTCAAAGGTTGGATCTTGAGCGCACTGAAGGTGGGCTGAGATATTTAGCAATTATTGAAAGTTGCAGCTAATCATATAAATGGACAGGCGGGCTTTCGTCACATCGATACTGCCCAAGGCTACAGTAAGTTATAAGATTGAATCCATATTTTCAGCTGATATATACTGTAATCCTAGATACTGAAGGAGCCGTTGGGCAGGCTATCAGAGAATCCGGAATTCCCAGAGAAGAAATATTCGTGACGACCAAGCTCCCGTAAGTTCTTCGGATCTGGAATTATTGAACCATTCCCTAAAAGTGGACACACGTAGTTGGACAGACCACGGGCGAGTACGTGAATCGTTCGATGTTAGCTTTGCGAATTTAGGAACATACATTGACCTAGTGGGTGATAGTCCGACTCGCGCTTAAAACTTGCTTACATCGTATAATCAGTATTTGATGCATTGGCCTCAATACATACCGCCAAGAGGTTAGTGGTTCTGACTCCTTACAGTTAACTGGCTCGTCTTAAAGACTTGGGCAGAGGATGGATCGGACCCCATCAATCCGGATGGAAGCTGGCAGACCTCAGATGCAGTGAATTTCAACCAATCTTGGGCAGAAATAGAGAAACTTTTGGATACTGGAAATGTCAGATCCATTGGTGTCAGCAATTTTTCTATCAAAACGTGAGCCCTCTGGTAGTCACTACTTTGTATCGAAGAGTTGTCATTAATAATGATGTAGTCTTGAACAGCTTTTGAAGACAGCTAAAGTTGTTCCGGCAACAAACCAAGTCGAGTAAGCGCTGACTTCCTTCTTGTAAAATTAAAATCTTCATGACGAGTGTTTGTTTAGACTCCACCCGTATTTAGCTCAAAACGAACTTCGGGAATACTGCCGAAAGAAGGGCATCACTTTGACAGCCTACACACCCAGCGGTATATATCGACAACATTCACCTTTTTTGAGCTGTATTTCACATGCTTACCATCTGTCTATTAGGTTATTCGATTGTTCGCAATGATCCACTTATTGTGAGCATTGCCGAGAAATATAAAGTGACACCCACACAAGTCATCTTCGCATGGCACATCTCGCGAGGAACGATCATTGTTCCCAAGAGCGAGAAGCCCGAGCGGCAGAAAGAGAACATCACAGTAAGCTTCGTCAGCTATAAACGTGCGCCGATGTTGGCTCAAATGGACTGCGTAGCTCGTTCAAATTTCTGAAGAAGACCTTGGGAAGATTTGGCACTTGGATAGAGGTCAGAGAATTTGTAATAAAGCTGATGAGAAAACGGGACAGGTGTATGGGTGGACTCTGGAGCAATTCGGCTGGGTCAATTATCGAAACAGCGTTTGATCCTCTGCCTTATTATCCTTGCTTCTTGCCTGTTGCCTGTTGTAAACGAAGGGATTTGTACAGTTGAGCAGTGTAACAATACGGAATGTACGATATTGTTCAGCGGTGGCCTGAGGGAGGCGCCCATCAATTATCCAAGGGCTACAACGCGAATACGTCTCAATACTAGATCTAAGACAAAGTAAGGACAACCCAAATGTTGATGGCATTAGAAACGTTCAAGCGGCATAATTTTGTGATTACGTATTTTCAAAAGAAATACTCCAAATCATCGTCATTTAAGGACCACCAGCCAGAGCCAATACCTTTACTACAGCTTGCTCCGCTGCAGACATGAGGGTTCCGCTGGGATTACCTGTGGGAAGCGAAGGGATCTGGTGCGGTAACGTCAGAAAAAAATACAGGCAAAAACAATAAATATCGCACGATTGATGCCTGAAATGTATTGATGTCAGCAATGCTGTTTATATAGAGAAACAAAAAATACTGACATCAATAACGAACAGGTTGTTCGTTCCATATACCTTGGTGTTGACGTCGACGACACCAGATCCAGCAGGACCAATGGAGCATGTTCCAACCCAGTGATTTGAGTTCAAGTTGGACTTTGTTATGATATTAGTTCCCCATTACAAGCGCCAGCTAGATGACTTACAGGACTGTATGTGTTGACTGAAAATTTGAACGAATAAGTCAATTCTTCTTATCGAAGACGCTGTAAACTCACCATAGTTAGTGATCGTGGTTGTGTTATCAGGCGTAATTAGAGTCAATCCGGGCACTGAGAATCAACAATGTTCAGTAATTGTGGCATACAGGGAGTACGTCGCAACGTACCCAGGGGTACTGTCGACACTATATCGTTGATTCCCTGTATCAAGACCGCCTTGTCGACTGGATCTGTGAACCATGGGTTCACCAATACTTGACCAGTCATCGAGGTATCAATTCCAACTCGGCCACGCGAAGTGATACCAGTCGAGCTGATAAAAGTTAATACTTTCAACGGAAATATGATGGCTCCGACGTACAGATAAGCGGTGATGGTCCAGATGGTACTGGCGTTGTATGGGTAAGAAGTGGTCACAAATGCTGCACCGGGGCGCGCAGTGCCTTGCAGCTATTGATACAAAATTGAAAAATATATTGAGAGCATCTAGCAGAAAAACTCACGTAACGCGTGCGACCGTCGCTCCCGGAGTATGCACGCCAGAAGTTTGTCCTTTCGAGATATTCCGGATTAAAGAAGGTAAGTTTTGAGCAATGATTGTACAAACCTTGGGGACGCTTGTGCGAAGACGCCAGATTGATTCAAAATGTATTGAGCAGCATCAGCCGGTCGTGGGTCGGTAAAGACGTCAGCCCAGTTATCGTAGGCGTCGATGGAAGGGTGAGTGAAAACGAGCTGCAATGATGAAGGTCAAAAAGCGGAAACCGAGAATGCTCGTGTACTTACATCGATGGAAGGGTTGTCAGACGCCTAAATGGGTCGCATTAATGATAAAGGGTGATTAATCGTGAGGCGGTGGGCTACTCACGTTGAATCCCACGGGCAGGTTAATGAACTGGCTCGGAGGTGGGAGATTTGGAGCGGCCGCAGCGTTGCCTTGAACAAGAGAGATCATATCTGACGGGCCGATACCGCTACGGAAAAGGATGCGAGGTGTTCCGAATGATCCAGCCGAAAGAACGACACGTCCATTCGGGTTCAACGGAATAATACCGTTAGGACCTAGGGTGGTATCGTTGGTCTGAACACCAGTAATGTTTGCTCCATTGCGGACAACGTTGAGGACCATTGTGTTTTGCTTGTAAGTAAGGTTTGGACGAGCAATGGCAGTCTTATAATAGGTAGCAATGGGACCTGCACGTTTACCATTCAGGAACTATGAGATTCCGTCAACGCTGAGATCTCTTTCACGATATCGAGATGGGAACGCACACTGAAAGCACTGTATCCGAAGACGTGGTCCTTGAAGTTAGGATTGCTATTGATGGTGATGTTGCTGTATCCCTGAGGAGTTAACAAGAGCGAGGTGACGTCGTTGACTTGTTCAAGGTAACGTTTTCCGTCAGTAGAGGGGGCATCCGTTGGCGGTAAGCGGGCTGATAATTTGGCGGTGTAAGGAGCGTGGTTAGTCCACGCAGAAGGCCAACCAGCAGCGGTCGAGAAATCCTGAGTATTTGGTAGCCAGTAAAGGCTAGAATGTGGTTTAGACGAGTCAAATAACGAAAAGAGCCGGGAGATACTCACGCGCCGTTAATGGCCATTCCTCCGCCTAGCAAGCATCCAGCGAAGACAGTGATGTCTGCGACACTTGATTAAAAATGGGCTGCGCCATATCCGCACGGGGCACCTACCTTTACACCACCAGAAATCGTTACTATCTGTGAACATACTCTCTGAAAACGACTGTAAGCATTTTTAAATGTGAGAGGAAAACGGTTAGCACTCACCGAATAGTCCGGGAACATCGAATTTCGTCAGCTACGCAAGTTCGACTGTTAGTTCGGAGAGCAAAAAGGCCACGACCGACGGAACATACGTTAGTTCCGTCCAGCCATGTAGGTTGGTAGGTTCCACCCGTGAATCCAAGACTGGGACCTCCACGTTCGAGGAGAAGCACCTTTTTTCCGGCTTCGGAAAGGCGGTCTGCCGTAATCAGACCACCTGCCCCAGCTCCAACAACGATGTAGTCGTAGGCAATCACCTAGCTTAAATTCGAAAAGAAATTTTATTACTTGAATCATAATAACTCACGGGTCCAGTAGGTGTCGGCGTCGAAATAGAAGTGGTAGAAGTAGGCGTGACAGTCGATGTAGGTGTAGTTCCTCCTCCCGTTCCTCCACTAGCCCAGAGGTTGTACTGCGCGCTTGAAACATGCGCGCTGGAGAAATCGAGACCAAAGAAGCCGACTGTTGCGGAATCAAATTAGTCTCGTATTCAATCCAGGGAGTTTCAAGTAATACGTACAGTCGGTGTGCTCAGCGAAAGTACTCTGTGGGTTCGAAGGTGTGTCTACCGGCACTGTCGACATGGCCCAAGCAGCGACACCAGTACCACTGATAGGGAGGGTGGTGATTCCTGAAGAAGTAGACCAAGCTTGGCAGTTTCAATGGCGACGTCACCATGTAAAAATACATCGACCAACTCACAAATGCAGTTTTGGCAACGGTAGACCCACTTCCAGTGCGTAGAGTTCACTTTAGAGGAAGGCAGGGTCGTAAGAACGGGGCCAGTCATTGCTCTGAATCGAAAACGTCATCAGAACACATTTGATGGCCCGTGAATTTAACTCGTACGTAGGCAACACATAAGAACTGAAAAAGACTTGTAAGTTCATTAAATGGTGTTGTAAAGATTAAACGCACGTCGCAAAGCGGGCAGAGCTGACAATCGATCCTGCATTTGGCCAGGCTACCAGCAGAAGGTTGTTGACCATGGCGCCTCCAGGAGAAACACCGGCCCATGCTGTGGTGCTGAATGGAGCGACGATTTCACCGATGAATTCCGACGAGTTCGAGGCAAGAGGGGGGAACGTAAAGCCATATGTTATACTGTGCACTGGATCTTCCAAACCGAAGAAGGTTATGCCATTGTCGGGGTCGACATATGGACCACCGGCCTGCGCGAGGGCTGGAATAAATACACAATGTGAGTATTCTGTTTCAGTAAAATATCGCAACTAAGGCTTACCAGATGTAATAAACGGAAGAAGTCCCAAAACAAGGCGCGCCAACATCGCCCTTAACTAGACCTAAGGTATGGGTAGGAAAGGTTTGGGCTCAAGGTCAGTTTGGGCTATTCTGAAGGTCGGATTATATAGATTTTCTCTGGTGATATCTCCGTCTACAAACAGACCGATGAGGTACAGATCAGTAGTCTCTTCTTTGAACGCCATTGTATGGATCCTCAGAAGACACTTCCGGGTAGAGGTCGGAGACTACGTTGCTCGTGACTGTGATCCTAGGTACGCGACTCCTTCGCGGCACGGAGAAATACACTGACGATGATTAACGACTTACTGACAACAACCTCAAAGGTCGGGAAAGCAACCCTTTTCATAGTGCAAAAATATTGGTGTCGTGTACGACGAAAAAATGACGTGGCGACAATAGGGAGAGGGAGTCCCGAATAAAAACCGTGATATAACCCGAGGGATCACGCACTGCTGCGCAAAAACTGCCGTTTCGGTGTGTAGAGTGTCAGAACAACGACAACTGGATAAGTGGGTGCTAACACGCACCAGGCAAAGAGTGCTGGCGATCCACCTCATCTTTAAGATTCATCACAAGACCCGAGCCGATCATGGAGTTAATCCGAGTCTTCGTCGTGGTACATAGCCGATTCGACGGCAAGCAGAATGAAGCATGCTGCTTTATGATGAGACTATGGGGTAACAAGCTTTTAATAGGAGCGGTGCACGTAGCGAATTAGAGATAGCGTATTACCGAGTTGTAAAATGCCCGCTATATTTCGATTCGGAGTATGGGGTGACGGTAGTTGCGGGTCGATGTGGCCCTTTGATTAGAATCGAGTACGCATATACGCAGAAATTACGTTGTAGTCAAGGTCTTGAATGGACATGGATAATGCTCAAGCTTGTATGAGATCCGCACCTGCTTCGGGATACAGTGTTTGTAAAGGCCAGGTAATTTATAAACCAAGAAACATTCGAAAGATAAAAACAGCATGCAAAAAACTGTGAAATAGAAATAGATGGTTATAAATACCAGATACTGCAAATGGTCGACAACATGACCTGATATGGCTCCGATATTAAGCATTCTAGCGTTCATCTAGCGGACGGCGAACACTGGAACGGAAGATTCGGTGTCATGCCACTCAAAAACGTCAGGCTTCTGGCCCCGTAAGACCTTCATATATAGCTGTAGTTGGAGGGCAAGTTTCGCTGGTGCCTGGCTCATTGAAAGTTGGAGTTGTATGTATACTCGAGACCTTGTGAAATTGAAGGGCAGCAAATCGACTCTGGTATCGAAGCAGAGGGCGGCCCGATTCAAAGAGGATTGCCTTGTTCTTGCGGAGCTTTGCTATCTTCGATTCATGATACACCGGAAGTGAAATAAAACTCGCTCAGGCTCAACATAAGAGAGGAATCATATCGAATTGTAAACGGGGATTAAGCTCAAGCGTGCGCGTGAATGGTTGAAGTTGGGTTGAAGACCACCGCAGCGGGACGAATCAAGTCATCAACAGAAGTTGTTGTGGGTTATTTGGCATTAGATTTTTCCCAGGAATCTGTCCCTGGTCGCTGTTGATTTCGGGGCTGCTGCCTGGTTCGGTGTTGACGACAACGGCGACGGCGAAAGTTCTTCCCTATCTGCAGGCCCGCTTTTAACTGGGTGTGGTCTCCGATAACCGTGTGTACCGCGACCAGCAGGCTCAAAACGCGTTCTTTCGTCTTGGCTTGTCTACTTTTCTGCTCTTTCATATCGCATATACCATTCCTTCACGTCATACCCGGTCTTCGACATACATAGCACCAGGTTGTCAACGGTCGCACTTTCTTGCATACAGCCCGACCATCTAAACTTCGGTTATCAAGATCATGTCCGCCTCAGCCTCCTCGTCGACTACGACTCCGCCTCCTATAGCTGGTTCTAGTAGTCAAGGTGCTGCAAGCACTGAAAACAACAATGATGAAAAGAACAGGTGCGCGAAACAATTGGAACCTTCCTACAATGTCATGCTAAATGGCATACCTAGTGTTGTGATTAAAGTTGGAATGGTGGGGGATTCGCAGATTGGGAAGACAAGCTTGATGGTCAAGTACGTCGAGGGTAGTTTTGACGAAGATTATATTCAGACGCTGGGTACGTGTATTAATCCTGATGTATGCTATCTTCAAGCCAATCAATACGTGACAGGCGTCAATTTCATGGAAAAGACAATATCCGTTCGGCGCACGACCATCACCTTCTCAATCTGGGATCTTGGTGGCCAGAGGGAGTTCGTGAACATGCTTCCACTTGTGTGTAACGATGCCGTCGCGATTCTATTCATGTTCGATCTATCGCGGAAATCTACACTCAACTCAGTGAAGGAGTGGTATCGGCAAGCTCGCGGGTTCAATAAGGTCAGTGTCCCAAATGACATCAGCGATATCGACTAAGTCTCGCGTTTTCCATCCAGACTGCCATTCCTTTTTTGATTGGAACGAAATTTGACCAATTTGCTACGTTTCCGCGCGACGAGCAAGAAGAAATAACAAAACAGGTCAGTTTACCTCATGACGCGTTTTTTGAAGCAGGCTCACCTCTCCTTGCAGGCGAAACGATTTGCTCGAGCAATGCATGCTTCTCTCATCTTCTGCTCGACGTCCGCTTCCATAAATGTTCAGAAGATTTTCAAGATCGTGCTGGCAAAGGCTTTTGATCTGAAATGCGTGATACCGGAGATCGAAGGGGTCGGGGAGCCGATTCTGATCTATGTCGATGTGTAAAGACACAATCAATACTATAAAGAGGGAAGGAGGAATATTGTCTGAAGACTACGATATTCACTGCCAGTTGGCCAAAAAGAAGATTGAGGTGATTTTACAATCATTTGTTATTGCCTTTTAAGGTTCTGCTATTGACACGTTTCAAATCTGCAGCTGCTTGCGCTTATCCATATACCAATCACATTCAAACGACCACTTCCTCTCTCTTGCTATGAGGCTCGAAATCATCTCCCAAACACCAACCCTGCCCAAAGGACTCATCTCACGCCGAATATCATGGTGATTTCTACCGCTGCTCATTCATCCGCTTCCATTGGCAAACTCTCTACATTGCATTCCTTCCAACCTCCTAATAGATTACCGACTTCGACGCGCCTGTCGCTTATTATTATTCTCTCGTCGTTTGTGCTATCGTAACACTGTCATGCTACATCATATATATCTTTTCACTGGATCCCTATTATTCATCGTCGGCGCTGCATTCTGCACCTTTATTAGGAATCCCTTCTTTTGTGGATCCCTTCCCACGACGCTGAATGCCTCCTTTCTGGCCTTTTTTTGGTCCTTTACATTCGTTATCCAGTTGAATTGCATCTAGTTCCTAATGGCACATGCCTTCGTATCATGTTCCTATAGGCGTCCACTACTCTTATTTGCTCACCCTTTAGGTGTTTAATCTGCTTGCTGTGAATAGGGCATTGAAAATTGATCTCGCAGCTTTCCCATTATTTCACCGGTAGCGTAAGGAACCTGTCTACCCTAATACTCTCTAATACCTCGCTGATATACGCTCATGTGCACCACCTATCATATGATTGTAATAACGACAGCAAAGTGCTGTCGAGTGCGCATCCATAATTAAGAGCAGTTGTGCATCAGTGCATGACGGTTTAATATTTAATCTCCGTAATCGAAGGCCTTGGACTCTGTCTTTGATTGAGAGCTTCGAAAATGCCATTCTATGTTGCGGGTAAATTTCGAATATACTCAGTCTATACTTAGTACACGAAGTACGCCTGGTGGCCAAATTGACAAAGCGAATCTCTAATCGGCTTCAGCACTGACCCTGGTCCGAAGTAATGCCAGATCTCACAGTAGGACGCACAAGTTCATGTTATTCAATTGTAACGTAAATTCTTTAGGGGGGCCTTTTGCGGAGTCTCGAGCCTCTTAGCAGTGACAAAGTTGTGCATTTGAGAATCGCAGAATATGCTACGATTTTCTTGAAACGCTGTGCAACACATTCGCGAGAGGTATCTCCAGCCAGCCAATCACTTCATCGAATAAGTGTGTTGACATCTGAAATTGCAATTTGCAAAGATCGAGGTGGCAAATCTCCTGATGCCAGATATCCATCTCGTCTTTAATAGGCGCAGAAAATGAAAAGGTGTATTTCAACACAAAAAACTGCCAGCGTAAGCCCTCGCTATCGAACAGATCCCGAGGATGCATTCCGGAGTATTAAAAAGCGGCAGGATCAAGGATTTATACTCCAAATCAACTTGAAGTTCATTTATAGCCTGTATCTTGAACCTTGAGCTTGACGGAGGTGGTCATGGGATATTCTTGCGGAGCTGTATGTCAAAAAATTGCAGCACATGGAAAAGAGTAACAAAACAGTATTCCTGCCTTCCAGATAACTCCCAAATTTAGAAAATATTATAGAGTGACACTAGGGTGAAGCCACGGCCATTCGGACGAGCAGGAAGTTGGGCGACGTGGGCGACGTAGATCTGAAGGAGCGAGGTAAGATGCGTCCAGATGAAAACACGATATGTTGTCAGTTACAAGGCAAACGTCAGTAAGGTTTTGGAAACGAAGTGTAGTTCGTGTCGTGTTCCGACTTGTGAAATAGACCAGTTGGAGAACCAGGAAACACAGAAGAGCTTAGAAGGAAACGTAGTCAGTAGCTCGAGTTTTCTTTGCTTTGAGGGAAGATAGCCGTAGAACTATGTAGGCTGTCGACATTCAATTCTGAATTGATCTTCAATTCACTAGTTGGCTCTTGGTTAAATAAGGAGTACCGCGCTGTGCCGCATGCAAGCCAAATGGAAGTCGGGCTAGAGTTCAAACGTCTGAGGCTGCGTTCGGAAACATATAAACAATGAAGAGCCTTTATTTGGCCTTTATTGGAAAGTTGAAGCGACACGTGCTCGCTGCCACGCGGACTCGTGTTTGTTGCAGCATCGCCTTTATCGGGGACGTTGTCTCTTTCAACACGACGATGCACGAGTGTGGCTGTCTCAGGCTTTCTGAGCCATACATACCTTCAAACTTCTTGAGCACTTACGGTCTGCCATGCGTGCAACAAGCTTCTATCGGGTTGCTATCGGATATCGAGGCTTTATCTGCGGCTCTGACACTTTACCGGCTTACTCCGTTGTTTCTTCCTGGGGCACCGAGATTACAGGACATCGACGCTCTGGCCACTCTTATCAGACTGCTTCAGGCGTTTTCACGACTGGGAAAACCCAGAACCTTGCCTAGGACATATCTGTTGGAGATCAGAACTCGAACGGAAGAACAATAAGGTCTGACGACCGCCATCAAACACCATTCGTAGAGGACGCGAATTTAACTGTCCAAGCTGACCACAGAGAACTCATATCACCTGCCTCTAGAATATTTTAAACCTCTCATACGACCTCGATTTCCAAAAATACCTCTGTTGAACGCATGGAAAATGGGCTGCTGATTGGGCAGATATTCTCTTCTAGCTGTTTTGGATGCATATGCTAGCTTGGTACCAAAGCATGCCGCTTCTGTTTACTATCCATACTGCCTCGGATGATCAGGACATCGGATATCCTTGCTTATTTTTCGATCCCCTTTGAGGATTCACCAGAACTACAAATGGGCCATACGATACAAGCACACTTCCCTGAACGAGACTCGACAATTCGCAACCTGAGTCGCAGTTTCTCTGCACAATGGTTTACACTTTCAGCTCACATGCCTCTCGCTTTTTCTTGCTTGCTGCGTTTGTTCTCGCAACCATCGTCAGCACCGTCAGTGCGACGCAGATCATGCGTCGACCGGATGGATACAAGAATGCGCCCAACAAAGTCGTTACTGATGCTGATCCCAAAATCAACGTCGTCCATAGGCGAGGAGCGCCTGCTTCGAAGGTTTCCTTTGGCTACTTTGCCAACTGGGATATCTACGGGGCCAACTTCCGTATGTATTTTTGACAACAAGTTGTGTAATGTAACTGAATTTTTTATGCTCTCTCTCACAGAGCCGACTGACATCGTACCCAACATTTTGACTCGTAAGTGCTAGCTTTTATATCTTAGCGCGTTTGCCTATCCTCCTAACCTTTTAATGACTAGACATTCTATACGCCTTCGCAAACGTTGATCCAGCTACAGGCATCATCAGTCTCTCCGACAGTTATGCCGACACGCAGGTACATATGATTCTATTCCGGCTTCTACTTTTCGCACTAATACACCGATGTCTATTGCGTGTCCTAATTTAGAAGCACTTCCCAACAGATTCGTGGAATGATGTCGGAAATAATCTGTATGGGTGCTTGAAACAACTCTACCTCCTCAAGCTGCAGCAACGTAATCTGAAAGTACTTCTTTCCATCGGAGGATGGACATACTCTCAGTCTGGTACGTCGCTTGTCTCATTATACATACTGTCCGGACGACTTAACCTCAGTGCAGGGAACTTCGATTTCGTCACATCGGCGTCGTCGCGCGCAACTTTCGTGTCGAATGCTGTGCAATTTATACAGAACTATGGTCTGGACGGCATGTACGTCTTCACTCGTGGGTCTGTACCTCTAGTCCTAACGTATCGTCAGTGATATCGACTTCGAGTATCCTGCGAACACTGCGCAAGGGCAAGGCCTCGCCGATCTCATGACTGAGCTACGCGCTGCTTTCACATCTCTGGCTGCTTCGAATGGCGACAGTACGCCTTATGAACTCACCGCGGCTGTCTCTGCCGGCGCGGCAAACTACGCGTTCCTCGTTGTGCCGCAGATGGATGCCGCTTTAAGCTACTGGAACTTGATGGTCAGTCTACATGGAGCTGGACCTGCGAGATACGGATACTGATACCACTTACGTTACAATTTGCAGGGTTACGACTACGCTGGCTCATGGCTCAATTTCACCGACAATCAAGCTAATCTGTACGGTGGTGCGCGGACGGGTGTTAGCACCGATGCGGCAGTCAAGTACTACATTGCTTCAGGTGCAACTACCAGCAAGATCGTCATGGGGATGCCACTTTATGGACATGCCTTTGAAGATACAACTGGGCTTGGCCAGGCGTACAACGGGGTATGTCTAGTGTATTCTTCTTTACTGTCAGTCTGACCCTGGAAACAGATTGGTCCGGGCACCATTCAAGCTGGAATATATGACTACAGCGTTCTCCCTCGTGAGTATCCACTTTCCTACTGTCTATGCTGGTTCTTACTCAGGGAATGTGGGACAGTTGCTGGAGCGCAGGTGTTTGAGAACTTCACGGATGTGTCGAGTTACTCGTACGACCCCGTCAAGATGGAGCTTGTTTCGTATGACACTCCAGACATCATCTCGTTGAAAGCGCAGTATATCAATTCGAAGGGCCTGGGTGGCGCTATGTTTTGGGAGGTTAGTGTCGTTATGTCCTTACTTCCACTTCTTTGTTTACTCACAGTACCCACCAGCTTTCGACTGACAAAGTTGGCGCAGAGTCTTTGGTTGGAACGTCAGCCGGTGTATTGGGCTCTCTTGACCAGACGTCCAACCACATCAAGTACGTCTGGCCCTGCGCGATAAATGATCGATTACAACATTAACGCTGCTTGATTCGTGCAATAGTTACCCAGACAGCACTTGGGACAATATCCGCAATAACATGGGACAGGGGAGTGCTGTCCCGTCGTCTACGCCAGTGACATCGACCACTGCTCCTTCAAGCACCACCGCCCCAACGAGCACCGTGAAGTCTACCACCACTGTCAGTTCCACGACCGTGAAACCCACCACTTCAAGCATTGCCGTCCCGACGAGTACTGCGGCGTCCGGAGCCTGTGCAAGTATTGCTGCCTGGAGCTCCCAGGTGTGTATCCTTTACAAGACGCTGTTGAAAGCTATTGACAGGACGTGATTTCAGATTGCGTACACGGGCGGAATGCAGGTCACCTACGGTGAGCAATAATTAATACATGTGCTCTTTACATACTGAGGTAACTCATCGGTCTACTAACAGGCGGATTTGTCTGGACTGCGCAGTGGTGGACAGAGGCGGACACGCCCGGGGGAGCAGGTGTGTCTCTATGCCCATGCTTCGTGCATCTGACTGATCGATTTCTACTCTAGCTGGTGTCTGGACTAAAGGCGCATCCTGTTAATCGAGCAATGAAATAAATGTGATACGTAGGCTAAACATATAAATGGAGGAGATGTTTAAAACCATGTTTTCTTGCTATTTCATTGTGGCTGTGGTTTTGCCTCTGGGTAACCCGGCTGCCAAAGCCCGTTGATCAACTTGACTGAGGTCTCATTCAAAGTATACTGATTGCGTAAAGCGGCATGCAATCACCGCTTGCACCATCGAGAAGACCAGACTTCTACCTCTCTTACTACTTGTCCTTCTTGGTTTTCGCTGAAAGTTTAATTCCTAACATCACAAATCACAACGGCCCTAGAAAAAACAAAGGCGTTTTTGACACTAAAATCTTCTCTTACATACCGGCATCATGATATCAATGGCAATCTCTCAAATTTGGTTTTACCAAATAATATCCTGCCATGCTTCAGGTGCAAGTACGCAAATATAACGGTTTGCCATTGGTATCACACCTCCGTCGCGTCCAGACTCCAGGCTCCAGGACAACCGCGGATGGTATGTGCGCATCCCTCTTAGTCTGGATGCAACGTGCCACATTACTCTTTACGACTTCGACCGCGACATCAGGCTGCAGTACTAGTATACTTATTAGCCCAGTGCGGCGGCGTAGTGCTGCCGGGCAATTTCCTTGAATAAGACGCCGTCTGAAATTTGCCAGTGTGCCTGAACAGTGGAGTGTTACATTATTGGGATTGCGCATTTTGAATGGTTGACATGGTGTATAAAATATACACGATAGATCATAGTATTGTAAATTATACAAATGTACATGTGTCTATCAGGACTAGAGTACTCTTAAGTTGTAACTCAGGAATCAGGGCAACCCTGGGCAAGTTTCAAGTTGGAAACACAACAAAAAATTTATTACACTGCGGCTCATGCATTAAGAGGGAATCGAACCCCCGGCGGGTCGAGCTTTTCGAGCTCGAATGGCAACGACCCAGGTTACCACTACCCCATTAATGCGTTATTATTAATGTCAATTTACAAATTGTGATAACGGTTCAAACGGTCAAATTCCTGCCACTGCTGCACGGAATTTCTGTTGATTTCTTACACCGATGGCAAGCAGCAGCGCTGTGACGCTCGACGACCTCGCCCCATCGCCCGCCTCCACCAACATCCCGCGCATCCTCGACGACCACCTCTTCTATCCTGATGCTGTCCCCATCGACGAACCCTCGCCGCCTGACCAGCGCCCGCTGTTGAAGGACCGCCTATATGTAGGCAACCTCCACCCTTCCGTCGACGAGTGCGTCCCCTAGTCCCAATTTCTACCTGACGCATAATCTGATTGCACTCGGCAGGTACACGCTACTCCAGGTATTCTCCAAGTTCGGCAAGATCGCGAAGCTCGATTGGCTTTTCCACAAGACTGGGCTGTTGAAGGGTCGCCCGCGCGGGTACGCCTTTGTCGAGTATGCCACCGCCGCCGTGAGTGCATTTTTACCCCGCCGTGGCCTGTGTGCTCACGCTCCATTTGCCTGTGCTGCCGCTTCGACGCTGTTGCCCCCACGCCAGCACGATACGCATGCGCAAGGAGCACGGACCACGGGCCACGGCGCCCGCTGACAGTGGACACACTGCTGATGGACGGATGCTGTAGGACGCGATGAACGCGCTGGAATCAGCACACGGACGACCTTTGCGTGGACGCAAGCTAGTCGTGACGTTCGCGCACCAGGCACCGCTCGACCAGCATGGCGCCGCGCCACGCGCGCGGAGACCTGTTACAGACGCGGGACGTCCGACGGCGCTCAGCATGCTCAAGACGGGGCGTGGGCACGAGGGGTGCGTTTTATCTTTTTTCTGTTTAGGCCATGTATTGATATGAAACTACACTTGTACAGGCGCACAACAGACAAAATTGCGGTGCTTGAGGCGAAGCTTCGCCAGATGGCAGACGCGGCCCCCATGCCGGGCGAGCGGTCTGTTGCCTCCTCCGCAGGTGCTACGCCAACCCCGCCCCCGCCCGACAACGCCGGTGCGGCCAGGCCCTCGACCCTCCCCACTCACCCCTCGCTCCCCGCGAAGCCCCCACCGCAGATCGCAGGCGCGCCTGCACCCGTTGCGGAGCGCCCGCCGCCTCCGATTCCGCCGTCGCTTCTGTCCAGAGGGAAGCCCCCTGGAACGACGGGGGCATCGATATTTCCCGCGGCGCAGGCGAAAGCCGGGGGCGCATTTGGAGGCGGACTTGGGAGTGGACTTGGCGGAGCATTTGCCGGCGGGAGCGCGTCCCGCCCGAAACCGCGGCTCGCTGGCGTTCGTATAAAGAAAGAGAAGAGCAAGGGACCAGCGGAGAATCCACCGACATAGCTCACATATGATTGTCTGCAGGAGGCTTGGGAATATATACGGTTTTTTGAACGACGTGTGCCGTCCTCAACATTGTCATGAATACTCTGTCGAACTGGCTTGGGATTGTCGATATATGCGCTTATTTCACGCCGTGGCTGTCAACCCTGCAATGAACATTCTTTCGAACCGCAGCATCCCTGCAAGCCATGATACATGAGCAGTGACTGATCAAAGGTTGTCCGATGGTCTTCCACAGCTGATGAACGTTTACAAAGCAAGTTGAAAAGGGTATTCTATGTATTGTCACGGGTGTGAGATGTGCTGATGCCCAAAATAAACGCTCGCCCCTGAACGAGGACAATGTCGAACGTAAAGGAAGCGGATCCTCTAAAGTACTCCCCGCGCCGCAGTGACCCTACAGGATGGTGCACCCACCTGTGACCTACTCTCCGCACAATTCTTCTGATGCGTGCCGGCTGCTGCACAGCCACCCACACTACGCTCCTTCGTTGACAACCACTGGGTGGCATCTGTTGCTGCTGAGCGCTGAGCGCTGAGCTCTGACACTGAAGAGCCGAACCAGCCCTCAGTGCAAGCAACATTCATTCTCTGCAGACTAACCGACAGTACCGCCGTGCTCGACGCGGAGCTATGGTAGATGGCGGATGCGACGCTCATGACGGGTAAGCAGTCTTCCGGGGCCTCTGTTAATGCTACACCGACCCCGCCCTCGCACAAGAGAGAGACGGGCTTAGAACTTCATTTAGAAGCGGACGTATGCACCGCTCAAAGCCGCGGCAAGTTGGAGTACGTATCAAAGAGGATAACGACAAGGGGTTGACAGAGAATGCGGCGTCCTCTGTGCACCACTGGGAAGGACGGGGTACAAGAATTTACGCCGATGATGGATTCAATCGGTATAGTAGCAAGAAAACAACTTGTGCTACGAGAACTGACAGTGTATTCGCTTTCTTTTCCGCAGTAGCCGCACTGCACTACGCCTGTCACAGAATCTCAAGTTATAATATTCCTGCAAGCCTATCATATGTCAAAAATAACTAAACGCTGGTCCACGCTGAATATTTAAAGTATGAGGAGCGCTCACAGGTTGTTTGCAACACTCCATACGCCGCAGAACTTGATATAGCGCTTATCGCTGGACATGCAGCTAGAGCTTCGTTGATTGGGCGCTAATTCACGAAAGTCTCAAGCTCATGCGAAAAGCCTCGAGTAGTCGACCATCCTTGCACTATACCCGATTCACAAATGCCCTTGCCCATGACTCTCAGAGAGGACGAGAAGGCGAAAACCAGGAGCCAAGCGGACTATCTCAATCTCAGATTTCCCCCACATCGCACCCCGCGCCTCGTACGACTCCTCTTCCAGGTGATAGGTCACGAGTGTTACAGCCTCGCCCACCCTGCTCCCACCTGCACTTTCGGTGGGAAAGCAAGGACCTCCCCCCTTCCAGCTATATATCGAGCCTTTCAAATTCCCTGGACCGTGAGCAAGGGCTATGTCAGGCTTTGTTGGCGTGGACATGAAAACTCTTCAAAGAGGGAAAGTGCTGGAATGGTATTACGCTAATCATGGAGCTGTGCCGGCGAATTTTGAATTCCGGTGGACTTCACAAATAGGTCTCTGACAGCTTATCGTTTTCACTGTCAATTTATCGTCTTCTATCGCAAGATTATCCGTTCCGTCTTGGGCATTCAATCTTCCAAGTTTAAAACAGCAGCGTTTCCGAGATAATTCATCAACACTTTCGATCGCTCTACCGATGGCGCCCCAGATGTAAGCTAATTCACCCCAAAAAGCTGCCTTACAGTTGACATATTGCCGTCGACCAGCGTCAATGCCAGTAAAGGACACGTCACAATGGTCCCACCACTTCTGCCCGTACCAAATGGACTGGCTAAGCCGACCGACAAGCTGTGCGATTCCTGTGCCGCTCTGAATCTGACACCGCAAGATTTCATTGTGCGCCCAGGTGAAGATGACGACTCCAGCGAACGCTATGATTCCAACGTGAAAAGACACTTTGGGCTAGTCAAAGACGTGAAGGAAAAAGCGCTGTATTGTCCACTTTGTCGCCTCGTCCTTCGTGTGCTTGGTCCAAATGCACCTGATGAGGAGGAAGGAGTACCGCTTGAAGTGATTTTCTACTGGTCCACAGAAGGTCCGGCACGTAACCCCGACGCGGACGCGCCTTGGGATAGGATCTCTGTTGTGCGCGAAATCGGCATTTCAGCTGAGAGACAGGGAGGAGATATGTGCGACTATTTTGCGGGGTTCAATACAAGGTTAGGCATACTGGCAAACGACGCCCCCATCCAAAGTAAATCCTATCTCTCTCGCGTCATCAAAGACCAAATCGATTTTAGCATGGTCCGGAATTGGATAACCGTATGCCACGAACGTCACAAAAACCAATGTGCGGGCGTGCACCTCGAGCTAAATCCACTTAAATTCACAGACGCGGTGGATGAAATCCCGTCTCTTCGAATGATCGATGTCGTCGACAATTGCATCACCACTGCTCCTCGTAACTGCAAGTACGCTGCATTGAGCTACGTCTGGGGGCGGATCGATCCACAGGCTATACTCAGATCACTTAAGAGCAACATTGCTCAACTGGAGAGGCCTGGCTCCCTCGCGCTACCGGAATACCGTGACAGAATACTACTCACCATCCGTGATGCCATGTTCGTGGTTAAAGAGCTCGACATGCGGTATCTCTGGGTCGACAGTCTCTGTATTGTCCAAGACGACGATGGACTTAATGGCAGCAAACTACAGTCTATTGCAAAGATGGCCGTGGTCTACGGCGCAGCCGCACTGACGATTACAGCTGCCACAGGGGTTGACGCCAACGCCGGCCTGCCAGGGGTGCATGCTGGGACCGACAGAAGTCAGCCAATCGAGGAAATTGGGCCCGGATTCAGACTCGCGTTCAAGCAAATGTACCAATACTTCATTTCAGAGTCAACGTATTACACTCGGGGCTGGACGTGCGTACTTCACTTTTACACTTGGTCATAGATTATAAATTAACTGGTGCCGAAATTTTAGGTATCAAGAACAGTCCCTTACGAAACGAAATCTCATCTTCATCGGTGGCCAGGTTTTGTACATCTGCGCGATGACAGACCAGTGTCGCGAAGACGAAGTCATTGAAGATTTGCATGCCAATGCAACCGGCAATGGCGTGAATTTCAGAGTGGACGACATTGGTGAAGTCGAAGAAAACATATACGAGTATTCAAATCGGTCGCTCACTTACGACGGAGAACTTGTGCCACGGAATTCCAGACGTGATATTTGACTGGTTCCTTCTCTGGCAACCAGAGGCTCTTCAGAAACGCCGAAGCATCGCGCCTAGTTGGTCATGGTCCGGCTGGATTGGACGATCGTCCCCCAATATCTGGGATGCCTATACGCGCAGCATCACCAAGATCCGCAAGGCGCAAAAGAAGAGAACATGGATTATCTGGTATCAGCGCACTGCACACGACTCCCATGAATGTGTTCGTATTAACACGGTCAAGACTCCATCAGAAGACTCTGCGGCCGCCAAGCGAATGCAAAAGCGCTTTGCTTTCGACTGTAGCCAAACACTGCCGACACCACGCAAGCTCACAGATGCACCCGTCTATATCGAAGATACGCACTACCCCCATCCCGGTTCCGGATTCCTTCAGTTCTGGTCGATCTCCGTGAAATTTGGCCTGAAGAAAATACCCGTTCCAGCGGAGTATGCAGAAAAGAATCGTCTGTTTGGGCATTCCTGTGCTGGCATCCTTGGTCGCGATGGCCGGGAACTTGGATTTGTCATGGTTGACCCGGACTGGTTTGCTACTAATGTTCCGGGACGTCACGAATTCATTGTTCTCTGTGAAGGAAGAACCGAGCGAGTGGAACATCGCGGGGACGAAGACAAAGAGCCGGGATGGAAGTATAGGGTGATGTTAATTGATTGGCGAGGAGGGGGGCAATGGGCGGAACGTGTTGCGATTGGGGCGATTGAGAAGGAAGACTTACAAGAAGGCCTGGGGATAGGGCCGGTATGGAAAGAGATCATCCTGGGCTAGTGGTCGTCGATACGCTCTCGATTAGCATCTCGACATCAGTCACTAGTCGCTGCATTGAATTTCAAATTTCAAAACACTAACTCGTATATGTATGATCTCTGTGTACCAGTTGAAACACACCTCATATGGATCTTGTTGAATGTGTGCCTCGATCGTACTCTGACCATGTGTGATCTGCCAGTGTTCTGCGCACGAGAGACTAAATAACGAAGTAGGGACCAGTCTCGAACGACCGGCTCTCATAGCTATTCCTCCTGCCAGGGCACGGGTAAATGTCCGTGCGCGTCCGTGCACGTCCGTGCGTGTCCGTCTGTGTCCGTGCTGTCCGTGCATGCACGTGCACGGACATGCACGGACAGGCCAATGTCCGTGCATCCTCTAGGTGGACAACCAAGGCCCGGATGCTCAAAAAAACATGTCCACTATCGTTAAATAATGTTATATATTACCTATATCAACTCCCAAATAATACTGGTCCCATGCGCATGCACAGCGACAAGATAAAGAGACTGTGACTTTTTTGTGACATGCGTGACATACTGCGACAATAAGCGTACTTGTGCGCACAATTTCATGCCCTGTACGGTGCCTATAAGCACTTGAGCAATTTTTATATGTAGTGTGTATCCTATACTATGTGTTTACGAGAAAAATTTGGGGTATCAGTGTGGTGTGCAGATATTGCGCACTCATTTATCCGATAGCCCCTCTTGAGCGTTTGAGTACGCCTCCCACCCGTCTCCCAAACTTTTTGACACTCGAATACATTGTCAATGCATTACGAAATTACTCTGAACAGTCTACTTAGCACAACGAATCCATATTCTCCCTGACCCATCACATTTAATCAGGTTCATTAATGTAGATAATTTGTTAGTGACATGATTGATCTAGTGTAACTAATAATCAAGATTCAGATGGCCAGAAAGATCATAAACGATGCAAATGTATTACTCAATAGTCATTTATAAGCTTAGAAAATGCGTGAACATGCACGTACACTGAACGGACACGGCACGGACACGGCACGGACGTGCGTGGACGTGCACGGACGTGCGTGTACACAGCACGGACATGCGTGTACACGACACGGACGAGCACGGACACGCGCGTACACTGCACGGACATGCATGTGCATGCCAGACGACAAATAAGTACAATATTATACGTGTCATGTCTGATACATCGTTGGTCCTTGGGTGACTGTCCATTTGCGGAAGTATTTTCTGCTTTTGGTCACCCGTGCCTGATCTTTGTCTGGGAGGCAATCGGCTTGGAAATTTTTGTTCTTAATCTAACTCCCATCTCAGAACCAGATATATTGCTGTTAAACGATGGTATGTCGCTTCCAGTGTACCGTATATATTTTCTTAAGCCCCAGAGCTAATATTATATTAGGGATAGATGTGGATCGTGACTGCATTGAACGACTAGAGGAAGAAATGTTCGAGGTGTCAGAGCGGGCAGGAATTGCGGGAAACCACCAGTGGGGATTAGACGCAGGTGATCATCAATACTGGAACCCATACGATGGTTTCTGGCACACTGGAGAGCGCGAAGAAGATGAAGAAGAAACAAGGGTGAGTTCATTATATTCAAAATTGATATATCTCGACAAATTGTTTACTGGATTGAGCGGCAGGTCGGACCCTATTACATTGAGAACCCTCTCCTACCAGTTCCTGAAGCTCAACCTCGCCCTAAGGCCCGTATGAGGACCACAAGACAGTCGGTCAAGGAGGGGAATGATTAATTATGTTTATTATAAGTGTAGTTTATGATACAAGAATCGCACTACATAGAGAGATAATATATCTACTATATTGCAGCTATAAGTCTTCTGAATACATGCTCTACCTACGGATGTACTATTACACCTTTACGCATGGACGTGCACGGACAGCGCACGGACGTGCACGGACATTGGCCTGTGCGTGCCACGGACGCACGGACATGCCACGGACATGCCACGGACATTTCCTGTAGCCCCTCCTGCCACAATTATTCACTCTCCCAAACTTCCACCCACACAACCAATAGTTTGACACATCCCAATCATCGTCTATCAAAATACAATGCATTTTACACCCTTCTATTCATTTTCCAATAATCAAGATATAAAGGCATAATGGTAACCGATATAGAGCTATCTTTTCAATGACCAAATACTTCATTTTCGTAGCTGTTTGTCCCTTAGAAAACTTGGTCGTTTGATTCAGAATTGGTCTGCACAACTGGGAGAGCTTGTAGGGTCCAACATCAGTGCATCAGATTTTCTTTGCTAAAAATTTGAAATTTCCGATGGTGAACAGAGTATCTACGTACACATTCAGTCCTTCAAGGATCCCCGAGCAATGTATATGACCTAAAGGAGACAGCGGTGCTGTATGAGACGACAGAATTTTGATGTTTCAATTTTTTCAGGATAGATGATTCGTATAAGTGCTAAGCAGAGGGAAGACACTAGACACACCCCTTAAATCCGTATCCGTAGAAAATCCGCGAAAGGAATGTAAGATCACCCTCACATATGTGAAGGCCAATGGCCCAATATCAACCCAGAATAATTTCTCTCCACACCGGTCCTGTCCCCAAACTTTTTTCCAAGTCCTCCTTCTCAATTGCTCCGATTGCAACACGCTCTGCCCATTGCCCTCCTCCTCGCCAATCAATTAGCATTACCCTATATTTCCACCCCGGCTCCTTATCCTCATCTCCGCGGTTTTCAGTTCTCTCGGTCCTTCCTTCACACAGAACAATAAATTCATGGCATCCTGGAACATTGACAGCGAACCAGTCCGGGTCAACCATGATAAATCCAAGCTTGCAGCCATTGCGACCGAAGATACCAGCACAGGAATGCCCGAACAGACGACTTTTTTCTGCGTATTCCATCGGAATGGCTACTTTCTCCAGGTCGAATTTCACGGCGATGGTCCAAAATTGAAGGAATCCGGAACCGGGATGGGGATAGTGCACATCCTCGATATAGACAGGTGCATCTGTGAGCTTACGCGGTGTTGGAAGTGTTTGGCTACAATCGAAAGTAAAGTGCTTTTGCATTCGCTCCGTGGCTGCCGCGTCCTCTGACGGTGTCTTGACCGAGTTGACACGAACATATTCGTGGGAGTCGTGTGCAGTGCGCTGATACCAGATAATCCATGTGCGCTCCTTTTGTGCCTGACGTATTTTTTTGATGCTGCGCGTATAGGCGTCCCAGATAGAAGAGCCTCTGGTTGCCAGAGAAGGAACCAGTCAAATATCACGTCTGGAATTCCGTGGCACAAGTTCGCGTTTAGGACCCTTTGGAATACAGTGGTGATTGCGGCAAAAGCGTGATAGATATCTCTGTCATAGGTGAGCGATCGATTCGAATATTCATATATCGTTTCTTCAGCTTCACCGATGTCGTCCACTCTGAAATTTATGCCGTGACCTTTCGCATTAGCATGCAGATCTTCAATGACTTCGTCTTCGCGACACTGTTCTGTCATCGCGCAGGCGTACACAACCTGCCCACCGATAAAGATGAGGTTTCGCTTGCTGAGATACTGTTCTTGAAACCTAAATCGCCGGCGCTTTGCAGTGAATTTATAGTCCACAGTCTACAAAAAGAGGGAGGTACGTACGTCCAACCCCGAGTGTAATAGGTAGACACCGGGATATAGTATTGGTACATTTGCTTGAAAGCGAGCCTCAATCCGGGCTGAATTTCTTCAATCGGCTGATTTCTGTCAGACCCGGAATGTATACCTGGCAGGCCAGTGTTGGCATCGTCTCCCGTGGCGGCCGTAATTGTCAGCGCTGCTGCGCCAAAGACCACAGCCATCTTCCCGATAAGTCGAACTCTACCGTTTGGGCCTTCGTCGTCATGGATGATACATAGACAGTCGACCCAGAGATACCGCATGCCGAGCTCTTTGACCACATACATGGCATCGCGGATGGTGAGCGAGATTTTATCGAGATGTTCTGATAGCAGGAGGGAGCCGGGTTCCTCCAATTGTGTGATGTTGCTCTTATACAACTTGAGTATGGCTTGCGGATCGATCCGGCCCCAGACGTAGCTCAGTGCAGCGTAGTGACAGCTACGAGGAGCGATGGTGACACAGTTATCGACGACATCCACCACGCGAAAAGAAGGTATTTCGTTCATGACGTCCGTGAATTTGAGTGGATCCAGCTCGCGGTGCACGCCTGCACATTGGTCTTTGTGGCGTTCATTGCATATGCTTATCCAGTTTCGAACCATGTTGAAATCAATCTGGTCTTTGATGACACGAGAGAGAAATGATTTACTTTCTGTGGGGGCGTCGTTTGCGATTATGCCTAATCTCGTATTAAACCGTGGAAAGTAATTGCAGAAGCCACCACCTTGTTTCTGAGTTGAAATCGTGATTTCGCGCACGACAGGGACCCTATCCCAGGGCTCATCCGGATTGCGTGCTGGCCCATCGATAGACCAGGAGAAAATCACTTCAAGAGACACTTCATTCTCTTCGTCAGGGGCATTCGGACCGAGCACGCAAAGGACGAGGCGACAAAGTGGGCAGTGCAGCGATTTTTCCTTCACATCCTTTACCAGCCCGAAGTGTCTTGCCACACCGGGGTTGTATCGTTCGCTAGACGTGTCATCTTCGCCCGGGAGTACAACAAAATCCTGCGGTGTCAGGTTCCGGGCGGCACAGGTATCGCATAACTTGTTGGTCGGTTTAGCTAGCCCTTCTGGCACGGGTAAAAGTGACGGGACCATCGTGATAGGCGGTTCACTAGAATCGACGCTGGTCGAAGGCAATAAAGCAGTCAAAAAGATATTACTTGTAAGCCAGTTTTTATGAGGAAAGTACTTACACCTGGGAAGCCATTGGTTGAATGGGAGAAAAATTCCATGGGTTCTCTCGAAAACCCAGACGTTTTAAACCTGCAAGGTCAACCAGTTGATGATTATCAATAAATGGGCGCCCTTGCGGTAATCAAACCTACTTGTAGGTTGATTGGGATTCGACGAAGCCGGCACAGCACCGTGCCTCTCCCTCAGACTGCAAGTATCCTCGTGTCCTCGAAAAGTACACGCAAACACAGCTTCACAAAGCTGCGTTACAGAGAATGTTATACCGCGATAGTGAACGTAGAGCTGCCGCTTCTGCCGCGAGGCAGTGCTTGGTTTTCCATCGAAAGTCAGGTAGGCGCAAGGTGAGGAAGGCTGTGATGCTGGGGAGACACTGTATGTAAGGAGCGAGATGCCAGCTATGCTGCCGGGGGAGTGGGAGAGAGCCCTCTCTATTTAGCTTCATTTTCGTCTGATTCGCCTCCGCTCAATGTCGAGTACTATTTGTGAGGACAGATCTCTCAAACACCAGTGCTTGCACTGCAAACTTTCGTGAACCATGGACGTACAGTAAGACAACGATTTATTACTTACAATTCACGTATGGTGGTCTCCGGAAGTATTGCGGCTTGAAAGAGTAGTCAGAACGTCAGAACGGGGAGTTTGCCTTGAGCAACAGGGCGATGTCACCAATGGTCTGTGCGCGGTGCGCGGTGTGCTGGGGCAGCCGCAGTGCAGCATCGCGTAAGAGGGAGGCCCTGCTATTCCACCATACGCAGGACGTGAACTGCACACTATCATTCAGGAGTCGTATTTTAGCCGGCACTTAGCCCGTCCAGCGCCCAATACGTCTTCAATGTTTGCGTCGGGCAGCTCAGAAATTGCAAGCGCTATTTCGCGCCCCGGACCCAACACGGTCAGCACAATGCCCGCCCGAGATCTAATGCTTGCGCAGCTTGCATGCTCCCTATATCGTGCAGGCTGAGGCAGCCGCATCCCTCCTGAACTCAATGATGCCTTCGAAATCTATATGCTGATATAGGCCCAGATTTATATACATATTTTAAGTATTCGCAAGAGGGTGCACTTACAAAACAAAACAAAAAAGATGACCCGCTGATGTGCCACTGATGATTGGGCAGACACGCAGTGAAAGCCAGGATAAGGAATTGCTGTGCAATACAAAGGTCGGTGGCACATAGCCAGTGAATTTAGTACAGCATAGTTCTGAACTCAATGTCCGACTCCGGTATCCCTATACAAACAGTCAGACGTGAAGTAGCCGAACAGGATGGGATGACGCACCTTCCTCAGCAAGCAACCTCCTAGCAATAGCCTCCCACTCGCCCTCCACAAATTGCGGGATCGTCGCAGGGTCCATTCCCACCCGTCCCTTGAATGGCGCTATCTGTGTGACGATCATCCACTCGACGTCAGGGACCTCACCAACCTCCCTGAAGTCCACCTTATATTTCTTGATTTTCCGCAGGATGGTCTGCTCGGCGAGATAGTTTTCGTAGACGGGGTAGATAGTCTGGCCATGTATGCGCGACGCCCACGCAAATGCAGTCGCCGTGCTCATCACGAACCCGCCAATTCGTCGTCTGCGGGGGTCGCCTATGTAACCGGCAGCCAATTCTACGTATCTGCGGTGCAGTTCTTCCAGATTCAGATGGGTAGGGGGTGGTTTACTGTTAGAAGCGGTTGGTTCATCTGATTGATTTGTAGTTGGCATATATGGCATTTATCTGAAGGACGTTGGTGGAACATCAGATGAAAGGGTGAAGCTCAAGTGAGACTTGTAATTCTCGGAATTGGAAGGTTAAACGCATCATGTGACTGTGAGACGCGAGGTTTCGCACGTTGCTCGTTAACTCGCACTGGCTATCGGCGGCCCGCCAGGATACTACCCAGACACCCTTCCGAATCCATGAAAGAACATACCAAAGAAGTTGGCTATGTACAAACTGCGCAGCACATAGTTGATTTAGACTCGGACTCAAATGCCTAAAACGAGGCCAAACTTTACTTCTTCAATGCCAAACTTGCTAATTCGGCGCATCAGCGTTAATGCAATGTTAATGGTTCTCTCAACATCGACTGAAATAGTGCTGCCAGTGTCACGGCATATATTTGCTTCTCTATCGATGGCGATGTTCAACTCCGGGTTAAATTGGCCACTCAACATTCAACCCCCAGCTTGAGGATACTGTCGAACTGTGAACACCCCCAGATAGAGATGTCATTACC
The DNA here is from genome assembly GCA_016801325.1 of Hypholoma fasciculare. NCBI lineage: Eukaryota > Fungi > Basidiomycota > Agaricomycetes > Agaricales > Strophariaceae > Hypholoma > Hypholoma fasciculare. The sequence continues at coordinate 21,677 of JAEKIV010000122.1, read as the reverse complement.
CCACTCAACTCCTCCCGATCCCCTCGCCCTTCTGCCTGAAGACTCACCTCAGGTCGACGACATTCTCGCAAAGATTGAACTGTGGATTATGAATTACCTTGAAGAGACCCTCAAGTTCAGTTTGGACGTGGATTACGAGAGTTCGCTTCACGGCTGCATAAGCACCCTCCTGATGTCAATATTTCCCGCCAGGCGTCACTATGTACCACATCCACAAGCGATAATGGGCATTGGTACTGGAGAAGACAAATTGGATGAAGACCCTGCTGAATCGGGTGACAGATCCGTTGGATCTTCAGGTGGCGTTCACGATTCAGAGTCAAAGCATTTGGGTAGGTCGTACTGGGTCACATCTAAATTCCAAATCAACTGATTACTTACCCGACACCTGCTCCAGCTAGTCAAGAAGCCAAAAAGATAGTGGCCGACTTCCTTGTCACAAAGGAGACTCTTCAAGCTAGGCCTCCTACAATAGATCGCACCATCGTTTGCCTCATAGATGTCAAGAAGAAAACAGGGACCATCGCAGAATCCAGGCGGCTGATTCTGCAATCTCTGAATCACCTCGCTCAACAGCCACTGTTACGAATTCCGGACATGTATGGGTATCTGGTGTTGGGTGATTCGTTCGAGGTTTATAGGATTTGCGATGAAGACAAAAGTGTTTCGAACGAGGGGACTTTCAATATATTCGGGGATGACGGTCACGCCTTCACCAGGGCGCTTGCTGATATATCATCCAAAAACTGGAACAGATAGATTATATATCATACACTGTATCATAGGTCATGTCTACCAGAGTACTTGTTCGATCGAGAAGCAGATGTCGCCTCCACCTGAAAAAGAAATTCTTTTCCATAATTATCATTGTCATTAGTCCGACCCTGTGATCTGCAGTCGAACTGAGGTTGTTGTTAAGCGTTGAGTGCTGAGCCCTGAGCCTCCACTAATGCTAAAGGACAGAATTGGTGACATGTCAATAACATGCCCGCATGGGCGCCTATTTGTGATATCGACCGGAACTAGTAAAGATGCCGCTGTGCAAACGCTCGTGAATGGTGCAGTGTCTCGTAGGGAGAATAAACGTACTTATTTCGAACTCACGCAATAAAGAAGAACGCGCGCTCCACTCCAGCTAAAGGACGTCATTGTACACCACACATCGCTACCTCAGTCGCACATATCTATTAGTATCGCCCATACACCAGCAAAGCGCTGTGCGCGGTTCAGGGCAGTTGGCCAGCGCTGTTCTCGGTTCGGGGCTACTCGCTCGTCAGATACATGGTGCCCAGTGACGAGGGCGTTCCTCTCATGGATAACCTGCTGAGCCTACTGGTGGGCTGGATATTCTTTGATAAACTTGAAGGTCTTGATGTACTCCATTCGCGCTTGACCACCTTTTTGAGCATAAAATGCATGACACTCTCCAGATTCCCTAGTAAGATCGCCCACGACGGATATGCGGTCTCTATTGGCGGTCCAATGGCCACGCGAGTAGCTGCCTGGCGCGCCAGAGCAAGGCGTTATCTGCTGAGCTTGCTGTTGTGCTGCATAGTCACGAGAAAGCTTACTCCAACGTTACTAAACTTTTTCCACAAAATGAGTCCAAAATGAGTCTCTTTCTGGATTCTGCACTACATTACCACCATATAAGTACATAGACAGCACTAAACACCAGCAATATATGCACTATATTACTATCAGTCCGCGCATCACTGCCGTATATGCTACAAAATTTAGTCCACTAACACTTGTACCGACATTAAAAGAAAGAAAAGAGGGCGTGGCTACAGATGGGGGATACTTGAGACCCAATCTATGGTGAAGAAGGCATCATCAGGTAAATGGCGAAGGGAGAGAAATGAAAGTGTTATAAGTGATATACGTGCGATGATGTAGAAAGGTGCTCCATGTATAACTACCACATTGACTATCCCTATAGAAATTCTGACCACCCGAATTAATATTTTCAACGGACGAAGACGCCTTTCCCCTCGCTCGTCGTAAGATATCAATAGTACATCGAACACAAAGACCGATGATAAATGGACAGCGGGCTGGGTGGTGATGACTCCTGCTGCTATCCGCCAGAGCCACATTTCTGTACGTGAAGGAACGTAGAGAAAGAACGATGGGATTAAGTGAGCACAGCCAAACAAGAAGCAAACCGTCGACAAGTATACGACTCTCGCGCGCTCAGCGCGCCCCCTGACTAATTCTGACTCCGCATGGAACATCGGAACGCGCAAGATCTCCGGTTGTACTACAGGGTGATTCTGCGGAGTGCCATACATTTTTCGAAGGCGTCGAAAAGCCGCGAAAATGATTTTTGCGCTGGTTGAGAATAAAGCTCTGATCTTATTTGAAAAAAGTGTCCATTTGGTCGTTAGCCTTTGTTGTGGCCTTGAAACTGCGTAGACGAGTGCATCCTCTGAGGTAAGATTTTGATAGGTGATTGGAATGTGTCTGGCAGAACTCCTAAATTTAACGAGGAGAGGAAGATCTGGGAACGGATCGTCGCAGAAAGCGGTCTCGGCGTAGGTCTCGGAAACTGTTCTCGTGTCCTTTTGATTGACTTTTCTCGTATCAAGGAATCCGTTTCCTTCTATATACTCAGCTCCATGCATGGCCCCTGAATCGGTTGATATCCTTCGAAATTCTAGATGTGCACGGGCAGGTGTTTCGATAGTCGTTGGTACTGTTAACGGCGTTATTTCATTCTCTGTCAGTAAGGTCGACTCGGATTTCCTAGAAATGTTTTGACTTTCTTCCGCTGGCAACGGCCTCTGGTGTTCACTAATGTTGCCTGGTGAAACGACTCGGAATGAAGGTGCCCTCTTCTCTAGGTATACCGGAAAGCCAACATTCTGCGGCTTATTCCACCACAGAACATATGCGATTCCGTTCAGCATCGCAAATGCAAGTGTGATGATTTCCAGCTCCGTGACAGAAATGTGTGCTGACCATCGCGCGAAACATTGGATGATGAACCACGTTGTCTGGAACAGAGCAAGGCCCTTGGAGATTGTGTCACCCTTGCTGCGGTCGTTTATTTCGTCCGCGGTTATCCTCGGTGCGTCTATTGTCCTAGAAAGGATTAAGTATTTCAGTCCGGTTTTCATTTCGGAGTCAGAGTCGAATTCCGTTGATTTGTCAATGTCATGGGCATCCCTTCCAGAGTCGAATCCCGTTGAATTGTCATGGGGATCTCTTCCAAAGTCGGATTCCGTTGAAATGTCATAGGAATCTCTTCCAAAGTCGGATTCCGTTGAATTGTCATTGGAATCCCTTCCGAAGACGGATCCCTTTGATTTGTCATGGGCATCCCATCCGAACGATAGCGTTCGAATTGGATTCCCATTTTTGCATAGCATGAAACCTCCCATTTGAACAAAAAATCCATGCGTCATCGTCCATGGCGCGACTTCGCCGTTCGACGTTAAGGGCGGTGCGCAGAGTAACCATTCCTTCACTCCGCGCCAAAGCCTTTCGCGAAGCGGATAGCTGTAGATATTTCTGTGCCAGTACGTTTCTGAACTCCTGTTAATCATCCCGGCTTGACAGTGAAGCTTATGTCGTGAGACTTACGCCTTGCGATCTTGGAGTTATATATCCTGACAATTACCCTCGCGGCTAAATATTGCCGCAGAGCCCAAACGGTAATAAATTCGGGAACTAAAAGCGCGTAGGTCGTCATGATGAACCGCCGCTTGAGAATGTCCCATCTTGAGTCCATCGGAGAGGGGATATTCGGATGCACCGCTGTCCAGGTGCAGGCGAAGATGGTGACCAAGCAGCTGATGATGATATCAGAGGTCTGTCGCGTGCCGAAAGTGATGTCTGCACGAGGAAGCAGACTTTGTCCATCTCCAATCAGTTCAGAAGTGTCGACATGGTTGTCCGTGAGGGGTGCTCCTTTCGGGAGACGAAAGAGGGCGAATAGCAGGAATACTATCAGCATGATGGGAAACTGCAGCGGGAACAAATGTGGGTCTATCCTGCAACCTGAGGGCGATGTTTTATATGCAGGAAGCACATACACCGCCTCGCTGCTAGTTGATTTATACTACATAGCTTTCTCAATTGGAGTCGGACGATCACTGAGCGAGAAATCAGAAGTGTCTCGTCAAGGCTAAGTTCTTACGCACCATTTTTACACAGCCCAACTTGATGATCTGCATCTAAGGCGCGATGGCCTTAAAGAAGACATGTCAATATTGCGTGCTTTTTCTAGAACTCCAGTTGCTGGGAATGCTAGGCCACATTCGTTATAAAGATATGCAAATGCAGCACCAGAGGCAACCGAGCTCAATTTGGAGACTGCAGTAGATTTGTGGTTGAGAGCGGTCAAGATGTGCTTAAAGCTTTACTTAATGGTGCTTGTTCCACTAGTGTTCTCACTTCTGTATTCCCCAGCGGTGCATTTCATGTGTTTGTTATGTAACGGAATTGCAACTATGTAATGAACAGGAGGACAGCGAAAAAGGAGGAAAGAAGCGCTCAAACCACGGTACCAGCGTTTGAGGCGATACGGGGCCAGAGATCGGCCTGTATAACCAAAAATAGCGGTCAGCCTCAGCACCAGAAAGCCCCATGACAAGAGTGGACGCACGCATTCCTTGGCCACGGGGCCAGTAATGGCAGAACCCTTCATCTCTCCCTTAGGGTTGACAATAACACCGGCGTTGTCCTACAAGTGGATGAGAACCAAAAATGATGAGGAAAATAGGAATGCGCACCTCGAAGTAGAGGAAGACACCGTCTCTCCGGCGCCAGGCCTTGCGCTGACGGATAACAACGGCGGGCATGGCTGCGAGCAAAATCCAATTAGTATTCATTTCATTTCTAATATCTCCCGGGCCGCGCCATATCCTCCCAGCTGCGCTATCCCTATGCAAAGGAACTCACTCTTTTTCCTGAGCTCAGGCTTTCCCTTCTTCACGGATGCGACGACCATGTCGCCGACACCGGCATCGGGAAGCCTGTTGAGGTGGGCACCGAAGCCGAAGGGCTCGATGAGGTAGAGCGACTTAGCGCCGCTGTTGTCTGCGCAGTTGAGCACGGCGCCGACGGGCAGACCGAGCGTCAAGCGAAATTTGGTTCCAGAGGCACCTCCACCTGCGCAGCGCCGGCACGAACGTAGGCAAATACGGACACAGAGATCGGAGAGGACCGTGCGCAGGCAGACGGGTGCGTTTTTTTTTGGATTTTTGTATGTTCAGAGGTTCATTTTGGAGAGTAGGGAGACGGCGAGGACAGAGGGCAGGACACGATCAGAACACCGACGACGACGAGGAGCGGGCGCACGTACCGCGAGCAGCCATTTTGATGATTTGTCTTGAGGGTAGTCGGAGCTGGCGATCACTGCACGAGCCTGTCCGCAATCAAGGTTCAGCCGCCGAGCTCGGCACGAGACGGCTGTATAGTTTATCGGCAAATTCCGAACGGCCCGTGCGCAAGCGCCGCATGGCGTCGGAAGACGTCGGGAAATGTGTTCGACAGCGAGCACAACATAGCGAAATGGCGCGATACCTCTATTCCAGTATGCGCCCTCTCTGGCTTGTCACCACACCACATGAATATGTTTATGCAACATGTTTATGTATCCGCGCCTCTGCTGACACACTCTTGGTCTTGATCATTAATATCTTTTGCCTGCTCTCATCTCAGTTTTGCAGCGCGAACGCAGAACCGCCGGATACATTCTTCCTCGCTGCTCTCAGCGAATGGCCACCATGATTGCGTGTCAACACAATTAGGGCAGCTGAATCGAAGTGGGGTATCTATGCTGGTTCTGAGTCGTGCGGTGGACTCAGAGCTGAGAGGTATCTGCCTCGTTGCTCGGCCCCCATATCCTTCTATGAGCCGAGAGTGATGGCTAGATATCTCCATCTCATGCTGTTTCATTCTCTTTGTCTCTTTGGCGGTTTTTATGGCTCGCGAATAGGCTCACGCTTGCGATACTTCCAGTCGTGCATACATTCGCTCAGTGGCACCTCTCGCGGTCTAGGCTCTGACTTTTACTCTTTCCTTAGCGCATACATCCATTCCACACAATTTTTTCGGGTCATGGGTGGGCTAGTGGTCTAGGTCGTCTTGGAAGGACGTAACTGCGACGCGCTCAACATCTTCCGCATATATCTATTTAGCACCAAAGTTAGCGCAGTCCTAAACCACTGTGCCACATCAGGCTACTCATTCCTCCTCTGCGTATTCCTGGAGCCTGAATACCGCCTAGTTAACGAATACATACACTCGTTCAGCGCATCGTCTTTGGTGGAGCCATGAATCAAAGGGCTTCACGAACAGCTTGCCTTGAGAATTTAGGCTTCGCAAATGTTGCTCGCCATTTACGTTCAAGCCCCTACCGGGTGCCCATCACCCTATAATCTTCCGCGTTCATCCGTGTTTTTGGGCTACCTTCATTCGTGCCCTCGATCTGCATGCAGTTGTGCGCGCAGTCCATTCAACTACCTCCCGGCTGTTGCGCCGGTAGTTCCATTTTCGGTTTTTCATAACGGCAAATTCTGCCTGTCACCCACGAACTCGCGCGTTGCTTGACCATTCTTATGTTACGCTCATACAAAGCGCTCCAACTTTATACGCGATCATGATTGGCTGTTGTTCTGCCGTGCTTCGCTGTCTATGTAGGCCGGGAGCACCATAGTTCTTCTACACAGCGTCCCTGATCTTCCCGACAACACCTGGAAATTGCGGCCGCTCACGGTGTATATCACGCCGATGACGAACAACTCAGTACGTATGTAAATTCATATCTGCGTCGATAGAATCGCCTTCAGCTATGTACATAACCACATCGCCGACGAGCGTTTTTAACCCCACGGAGCTATTTCCCCGCGCAGTGGGTGCGTCAATGATAATATGTACATTAATTAAAACACGCGGCGCGCGACCCAGGGTGCTCAGGGCACGGGCGCCTATGGCGCGCGTCCCTATGTACCTGTCCCACGCGTCGCTTTACATACTCCGCGGCTAAATAGCCTGCAGGGGCGGCGGTGGCACGCTGCGCGCTGATTGTCTGGGCCTTCCTTCGTTGCGCACAGGAATAGACAGGAATATGTATCTTACCTGGGTCCACTTGGCTTCTTGCGACTAAAAGGCTGTGGGGTTGGCCTTCGGCCAAGCTTCGCGGGGTCATTTGGGGCTTCGCGGTGTTGTGCGATGCTTCGCGATGATGGTAGGGAGATGGGGACGTCGTTGATAGGGCGCTGCGGACGGGTCTCGTCGCGCCTCGTCCTGGCGGATTAGGGACAGTAGCAGTGGCACGGGGTGAACGACAGGCTCAGGGTGCCGGCATGGTGGGGTCTGGTGGGGCACGCTGGGGCGAAATCGCGCAGCTGCGGGGTATTGTATAGGCGCGTAAGCCAGATGACCGCGCTGAGTAAGATGGAATGATGATGAGGAATGCAGCGTGCCGTTGAAATGGGTGCACAGGCGGGTGCCGCCGCCCTGCTGTACATCGTGCAGCGCGGCTCGGGAACGTGGCGTGGAATACACACTGCGTCCGCGTCGCGCGTGAGCGCCGTCGCCGGGGTGTGCTTCTATCTCGAAAGTGGGCCCCGAGGGTACCCGCCCGAGCTTCGCCGGTGCTAAGAATACGCTGGGCTGGGAGTATTCATTGTAGATAAGACGCAGATCCAGAAATCGCGTATGGTAAATGTGCGCGATCTTAATATACCCCGTAATATAGTGTCGAATTTTCTCTAAGCTGGACGCTGAACTTAACGCACTCTACGCATCCCTTGATGTTTTATTTGGAGTATGCATTATTAAGGTCGAGCGAAGACACTACCACCTAGGGCGGCGGGCACATTCTCAGACGCGTGGGCAGGCGCGTGGGTACCCCATGACGTCGGGCCCGCGAAGGATATTGAAATAGAGCCATTCATCGCACACACCGGCTTAATTCAATATATATAATTGGTCTACCGTGCGAGCCGGCTGGATGCTACACCTTCGGCGCGATGGACTGAGAAAGTGACCGCAACGGCGCTTACCGCGGCCTAATTGCATAGGCAACAAGTTACAAGGCAATGGGGCCCTTGGCAGCTCAGGATTGGAGCAAGTGAATCATTTCGTGGATCTCTCCCATCATATGTTCTAGCGCCACGCGCAATATTGGCCATGGATGGTGCATAATGGGCATCAGCTGACGGGGTGCGAAGTTTCGAGAACCAGCCTGGGAAGTGCGAAGCGGGGAAGACCAATGGCGGCAGGCTGATTAGATACTCACGTGGGACATGGGACTTGGTTCTGAGTAATGGTGTATAAAAGGTAGAGAAAGCAGAAATGGATCCCCAAAATGTCGAGCCAAGCCCCCGTCTACACCACCTCCAACGGCGCACCCGCCAACGAGCCCTACTCCGCCCAGCGCGCAGGCATCGGCGGCCCACTCCTCCTCCAGGGCAAGTACATTAATTACTCCCGGGGCCGCCGATCTCGCTTATCTGATTTATCACAGACTTCCACCATATCGATCTCCTCGCGCACTTCGATCGCGAGCGTATCCCTGAGCGTGTTGTCCACGCCAAAGCCGCCGGCGCGCACGGCTACTTCGAGGTCACCCATGATCTGAGCGACATCACCTCGCAGTCGCTGCTCAGGCAGGTCGGGAAGAAGGTGCGCGTCACCGCGCGGTTCTCCACCGTCGGTGGCGAGGCCGGATCTGCCGACACCGCGCGCGATCCCCGTGGGTTTGCGCTCAAGCTGCGCACCGACGAGGGAAACTGGGACTGGGTGTTCAACAACACCCCCGTGTTCTTCATTCGTGACCCAGCCAAGTTCCCACACTTCATTCACACCCAGAAGCGCCACCCGCAATCGCATCTCAAGGACGCCGACATGTTTTGGGTGCGCTCGCCATCGGTGATCTCCGTGATGGCGCACTGACGCCCGCTATTTATAGGACTACCTCTCGCAGAACCCGGAGTCGATTCACCAGATCATGATCCTCTTCTCCGACCGCGGCACGCCCGATGGTTACCACCAGCAGCACGGGTACTCGGGACACACCTTCAAGTGGCTGAAGGAAGACGGGTCTTTCGTCTACACCCAGGTCCACCTCCGCGCGGACGGCGGCTTCAAGGTGCTTTATTTCGCTGAGAAATAAGCGCCGGCACTAATCGCCCGCAGACCCTCGACAACGCGACCGCAACGCGCCTCGCCGGAGAGAACCCCGAGTATGGTATTGAGGCGCTCTACAATGCCATCGAGTCAGGCAACTACCCCTCGTGGACCGTCTACGTTGTGCGTACCTACATATCATCCTGCCCGCGCTCGTCATTAACCGCAGCCGACGTGTACAGCAAACGATGACACCCGAGCAGGCAGAGAAGTTCCGCTACAACATCCTTGATCTCACCAAGGTCTGGCCACACTCTGAATTCCCCCTGCGCCCCTTCGGCAAGTTCGTCCTCAACGAGTACCCCCAAAACTACTTCGCCGAGATCGAGCAGGTGCGACTGCTCTACTCATACACACTCATCCGCTGACTCCTCAATTCCACAGGCTGCCTTCTCGCCCTCGCATCTCGTGCCGTTTATCGAGCCCTCTGCGGATCCCGTCCTGCAGTCGCGCCTGTTCTCGTACCCGGACACGCACCGCCACCGTCTCGGCACGAACTACCAGCAGCTGCCCGTGAACGCGCCAATCGTGCCCGTGCACAACTTCCAGCGCGCAGGCCCGATGACGTTCGTCTCGCAGGGCTCTGCACCGAACTACCAGAGCAGTCTCGCGCCGCTCACGTACAGCGCACCGGAGAAGACGATCAACCACAAAGTGCGCGACGTCGAGCACCTCGCGCGCCACGAGGCGTTCATCGGCGGCGCGTGGCGCGATCTGTCCGTCATCACTGAGCGTGCGTCGTTTTTTTGTTATGCCGAATGTTAACCCGTGCTGACGCCGCGCAGTCGACTTCGAGCAGCCCCGCGCGTTGTGGGCGAAGGTCTGGAACGACCAGCAGCGCGAGGCGTACGTGCAGAACGTCGCGGGCCACTTCAGCGGCGTCAAGAGCGCCATCGTCAAAGAGCGCCAGCGTGCGTAACCTTTCTTCCCTCTTCCTACTTTATGCTGATCCCAATTTCCTCGCCAGTTTCCGTCTGGGCTGCCGTCGACCAGGGACTGTCCGACCGCATCGCGGCTGCCATCGGCCACCCCAGCGTGCCCCCGCTTAAGGTCGCGCCCGCGGCGGAGGCCGAGCGCTACCGCGCCAACCTCGGGTTTGCACTCTCTCTCCGCGGAAGGTTGTAGCGTTGCTGATTCTCTGCCAGATTTAAGCCGTAATCAAGTGTCTTTGGTGCCTGTGAACTTGACGGTGCGACGCCGTGCGTTGCTGTGAAGGGGCTGAAATGTGCCGATGTAAATACTCCAATCAATGTGCTGTACCAATTGTAAAGTTTCAAATCATATTGCAAGTTGTATCGAACTGGGAACAAACGCGAGGCGTAAGTATCTGGTATCAGACACCACTAGTGCAGACAATACGCCACACGTCGGCGAATAGGCAAAGCCATAGGAGCAGAAAGCTACAACGTTGCTACGATTACGCATCGCCGACCTTGTAGATCCTGAAATTTATTCGATAATACCACAATTGACATTACATGATGCCCAAGAATGAACAATTTTGATCGTGCAGTTTCCAATGATACATATCTCGTCATGCCCCGCACACGGGCTAGCAAAAACAGCATGAACACACGCCTAAGATACACACACACACACACATTCCATGGGAATACAGCTACCAGGCCGAGCGGAGCAGCATTCACAGGTACAGCGATGAGCAGAAGATGACCGAGTTCGGGCGCTCAAGCATCTCGGACGCCTTCTCGAATTTTTCCTGGAGCTCCGCGTTCCCGATGACCTTCGCCGCGGATGCCATCTGGCGCAGCAGCTCGCCGAGGCGACGGAATACACGGATCAGCGAGCCCTCGAACTGGTCAGTGAGCTGCATGAGAATGGGTGGTCAGCGTGCAGAAAGCGGAGTCCAGGGGAGGGAGGAGGGACGTACCTTGCAGATCTCCGAGAACGACGCGCCGCGGCACCACTGTACCACAGCGTCCATGAGCTCGACCTTGAACGAGGACACGTACTCGTCCTCTTCGAGTGGTAGCTTAGACTCCTTCGCGACCTTGGCGATGCGCCGCGCGATCTCCTGCATTACACGCAGCGGTGCTGCGAGCTCCTCCTTCAGTTTTGTCGCCTGTTCACTCTATGCCCGGTACTGATATTAGTACGTACCCCGCACTACCAGAAGGGGAGCGCACCTTCTCCGTGAACACGAAGCAGCTAAGCAACGCTGCGCACTGCTCGGGAGCGAGTGCATTGAACACGCCATTGAAGATGAGCTCCGTGAGCAGTAGCTCGTCCCCCGAGCTGATCTCGCAAGCAACGCGGCCCTTCATGTCGACGATGTCCGCGCTCGTCGTGAACGCAAGCCGGCGTAACACGCGTTTGCGGCACTTTAGCTCTTCAAGCTGCAGTACATCGTGCGTTGCCTGAATACGCCGCCGCAGCGCACGAATACGCGCCTGGCGCTCCATCTTCTGCGCAAACTGCGTGTACAGCGCGGGTAGCCTTGGGTCCCCGTGCAGCGGGCTCGCGAACATGCGCTCTTCCAGCGCCGCAATTTTCTATGAAGGCCGTTAGCGAGGGATACCAACCAGTGAAACGGCACACGCACTTTGATGAGCTCGCGGAACTTGTCGTCTCTGATACCCATGTTCTCGACGGGGTCTAATAGTGGCACCCCCTTGGGCAGGCGGCGGTGCACCTCGAGTACGCTCTTCCACAGCGTCTCCCTTGCTTGGTCCTGCCGCAGGTCCTTGGGCATAAACACGCGGAGATGGCTGATTCCATCCAGCGTCGTCAGCAACACGGGCACGACGAGTGGGATGCCTTTCTGCCCCGTAGGACAAGGCTGAATGCCGCCCGGCGTCGGCGTTACGTTGGTGCGGTCTTTGGGGACACTCCCGCCTGGTGCGCAGTTGAGCAGTACGTCAACGATGTATTGTTCGTGAGCCGGGAGTTCCTCGGGCGCAGGCCCGGCCTTGTTCTTCGGAGGAACCCTCTTCTCGAAGTTGACGACGATACCCCAGCCGAAGTCAAGCTTTTGGTGGTTCACCTTGACAAGACGGCCTGGCTGGAGGAAAGGTAGGGCGTAGGTTGGGTGCGTGATAACCTCCCGGAAGTCAGAGGTCAGTTGATCGAGCTGTTGGCGACATTCATAGTACTGCGAAACGAGGTCTTCATCGGGTATCACCGTCGAACTCCGCTCTTCTTCCTCCTTTTTCAGTTCTGCATCGCAGTATCAGTATATATCAATAAAATGATGGGAGACTCATACCGTCTTCCAAGAGTGGAATTCCCGCACTACTTTGGAATTGGAAGAAACACCGCTCGAGCATAAATTCTGGGCTGATACCTTCCACCTTCATCAGGTTTAGAACCATGTTATACCCCAAATGGAACGCCGAGTCTAGCCTGTCTGCCTCTCCCTTCACCATGTCCATTGCCGAGGCAGGTTCGAGTTTTTCGTCGCACATCATGATGACCACACCGCGATCGTCAAGTCCACGTCGTCCCGCACGTCCTGACATTTGGATATATTCACCTGAGGATATGTTCCTGAACTCTTTACCATCGAACTTGCGCGTGGCCGTGAAAACTACTGTCTTTGCGGGCATGTTCAAACCGATGGAAAACGTTTCGGTTGCAAAGAGAACCTTGATGAGCCCCTCTTGAAAGAGGATTTCGATGACCTCTTTGAGGATGGGAAGGAGACCACCGTGATGAATGCCAATGCCGCGCCGGAGGAGAGGGAGAAGGTTAGTAATCTGGGGGAGCTGCCTGTCGTCTTCCGCAAGATTCTCAATGGCGTTATTGAAGATGTTAGTGACAAGTTCTTGTTCTTCCGTTGAGTTAAATTCAAACTTCGCTAGCGTGAGAGCGAGGCCCTCGCATTCACGCTTGCTGAAGGAGAATACAATGACGGGGTTGTAGTTCTTAAGCATGATCATTTTGATGATTTTGGATATGTCAGAAGGGCCTGGGGGGTCGCTGATTAGATATACGTCAGTGTATGATGTATATTGCAACACACCCTTTTTGTCTCCGCCCTTCTTAGTCTTCCCTTTTCTACCCTTTCCACCTTTGGAATCTGCGGGATCCTCGCCCATACTGTCTTGGAGTTTCCCCATCGCTTTACTGAAGTTGTCCTCTCGGAATTCGCCTTTTTCGTTCACGACGAGATATATTCCTTCGCCACCAGCGGGGAACAGGTAATGTTGGAGTGGTGTTGGTCGGAAATCCGTGTACACGACGTGACATGGTTGTTCGTGTGACTTGCATATCCACTCTGCGAACTGCATGGCATTTGGGATCGTAGCCGAAAGGAAGACGTATCTGACGGTATGCGGGAGGAGAATAATGGTCTCTTCCCATACCACTCCACGCTCCTTGTCGCGCATGTAATGGATCTCGTCGAAAACCACCCAGGCAACCTCACGCATGATTTCGGATCCTCGATACAGCATAGACCGCAAAATCTTTAAGAATAAGATGGAGTTAGTTCTTCAAGTGGTGGACTTGGCGAGCGTTGTCATTCACCTCAGTTGTCATAATCAAACATGTTGCGGATGGATTTATTGTAACATCGCCAGTCATTAGGCCTACGTCACCAAACTCGGCCAGCATTTCACGGTACTTTTGATTACTTAGCGCCTAAGAAACATGTATTTGAATAACCGCTTGCAAGAACCAAAGGGATAAGAACCTTGATAGGACTGGTATAGATGACTCTCTGCTTTCTATTGAGACATTGCGCGATAGCGTATTCCGCTACCACAGTTTTCCCAGCGCTAGTGTGAGCCGAAACCAAAACACTTTCGTTTCGTTGAATTGCATAGACAGACACCTTCTGAAATGGATCAAGTTCGAACTTATATTCTCGGTCCGGTTTAGCTGGAGGGACATGTTTGGATATTGGGATATAGTTATAGCCAGGGGGAACTGCGACCTGGTGCCGAACCTAGTCACGATGTATTTAGTGAGCGGTGGCTTCCTGGGTCAAGGGAAAAGTACCTGGTGTTTGAGCTCTAGCCGTGAACCCGCGTCCGCTGCACCTGTCAAGCCAGCGTCCGCTGCGACCTCTCGCTTAGCCTCGGTCTCGAAGTCATCCAGGATTACCGGCTTCGGGGACGACAATCTGGGCTTTTTCGGGACTGACGGCCCTGCGCCGTTCGTGTTTATATCTACTTCATTGCCGTTAACTGTCTGCATATCACTGGAGTTCGCCATAGGCGGCGTGTTTGCTTTTCGTTTTTGGTGTGCTTTCGACGTAGACCGAGCGGCGACGTCTTCCATAGACGCATCGTTAGCTTCGTCATCTTCGACGCCCTCGTCTAGAAACGAAAAGAGGTCGTTGGAGTTCATGGTAGAAAATGTTTGCAAATTGTCACGCACACGTTACATCTGCAGACCCTCTTTGTGACCGTGATGGCATCACATATAGTGTGCTACATGAATCGAACATAAATCAACCAAAACCAACAACCGTTGACGCTAAACGTTATGTCATGGCCTCGTCAAGAAGGATACAAGACATTATTCTAACACCCAGCTACCTTCTGCTCTGCCTCTTTCAACGTCTCCATTTTTCTTTGACTTGGTTTTTCAAGTTTCCTGCGCGGCGTGAGGCAAGTGCTTTCAGCTTCGGATTTCAAACACCTCTTTCTCATATAACCGTTCTAATTTGTGACGCAGCTTCCCCCTTCTCTTTCGTCGTGGAAGCTTCTTGGACATGATGAAGATTCACCGTCCTACATTGAGCATTGGAGAAAATTGGATGCATTTTTTGCGTATCATGGTTTCACGCTATGGAACCGTTCCGACGAGAGCAATCAAAGTATCGACGGACCCCTTCCTGCCCCAAGCAACTATGTTTTTATCCCTGCCAACCGTCCAAACTACGTACGGAGTCTAAGCCAATTCCCTGTTTCTAATGGTCTTCTCCATGCTGCTCGGAAAAACAAACGCCACTATATTATACGCATTCTGAGTGCTGGCGGAGAAGGCTTGGACACTTTGAAGATCATGCGGCTTCTGACAACACAGTCTCCTGATAACCTTCTCAGCAGCCATCACATAATACCCATAGTGGAGGAGGTCATGTATGGGGACATTGTTTTCGGCGTGTTTCCCTTACTTGGAGATCGTGTTCAGTTTGCCATGATGCCGGTTTTGCAACAAAGCTCAGTTGAAGACATAGTTTTTATGATTATGCAAGCCCTGGAGGTATGCCATTTACTTTTCTTAAATTCATAATCTGAACTGTGTCGTGGTAGGCAGTGATATATATTCATAGCAAAAATGTTGCACATCGGGTACTAAAGCCACCTTCTTCAATCGATATCATGAGTTACTCATATATGTTTTATTAGGACCTATTTATGGATAATTTTCTAGTAGAGTGGTCTCCGGAATCAGTACTAGGTCAAAATTGGACGCGTCCGCGAGTATATCTCAACGATTTCGAGACCGCCGTCCACTTTCCTCAGGACGTGGATCCATCCAACAGGCTGGTCTGTGGCCTTCCAGTTCCAGACAGCAACACGTACCAGCGAGCGCGACCTGCGGAGCTCCTGATTTCCGAATCCCACATGTACTGTCCCTTCCGTTTGGACATGTGGCAGTTCGGGTTCCACCTCATGCAAATGTTCTCGGTGAGTTGCAATGTAAATATCCCGGTTTATGCTTATGACTAACAGCAACCATTCCAGAAAACAGGAATTACTGAGATAGATACGCTATGGCCTCCTCTAATGTCGGAACACCCTGCCGACCGGCCAATGGCTCATGAAATCTTTCAAAAATTGGGTGATTTCATTGCCTCAGTACCCCCACGAGCGTTACAGAGGGCATACACTTGTGATCCAATCCTTGTAGAGGTGCATGATTGGCCATAATTAGGCAAATGTGTGTTCATATGGTATCCTCTAATGATGCAGGTTGATTTTTCCTCTCCTTGTCCAGAACATGTCCGACCAGCTTGGCAGATATTTATTAGTTATTTCACAGCCGCAAAGCAGGCAATTCGGACAGTCATACGCCCGACCTATATATCACACTCGAGCCTGTTCGAACAAAGCAGCTACATGATAATAGCGGTAAGAATTCTCGTCGAAAATGAACTTGATTCACGCTTGCGAACGGCGTTGCAACTGCATGTGATATTTTTGGTCTTGCATTCCTCAATAATATCAAGGCGTCCTATACACTGGCAAGTGCTCCCAGGCTAATTATGATCAGCATTCATTATCTTAACGTTTAGTCATATTTACCGCTCTTCCCCTTTGAACGTTTACATTTTATTTTGACACGAATTTTCGAGCTTCCTGCGCATAATACTTATACGCAGGAGAGAGCGTGTCTGAATCTCATTCGTACTACTGCCCGTTCCGCTTGGACATAGCATTTTGAATCTCACCTAATGCACCTGCGATCCGACGATGTTAGAAACTCCTATTGGTTATTAGATAGTATTTTATTTGAATATGTCATTACTGCCATTCGGCCGCGTTGTGGAGGTATAGCCTGCCCCATCTCTGCTTAGCCTCACCTGCGCAGTATTCCTATATCTTCGCCGAAACCTTTTTGCCAGCGATGATGTCGACGTTTGGGAGGAGTTGTAGCATGAAACTGCACACCATACGGTGCAATCAGATGAGGGCCGTGTTTCCACGATCAGCTATTGCGCATATGGAGACCATAATAAATGATGTACCTTCACGCGAAATACGTCGCCTTGCAGGATCAACACGCCCAAAGAAGTCCCGGGGAAGAAAAGGCGTATCCGTGAGTTCGAGGTTTTCGAGCGAGTCTTGGGTACCCTCCTAGAAGAGTAACAACTAGAGGCTGAGGAGAAGTTCTAGGTCGAGAAGTGGGAGCTTAGCATACCTTTGACCGGCCGCTTCACCACGTCACCCATATTCGTGCTATTCAGCACCTTCGGCGAGCACGTTGTGCTATTCAACCGTTCAAAATCTATCGTCGCTCACGTACTATTGGACTTCATTGAAAACATTCTCAGCGCAGCGCAGAAGACATACCAAATAATCAACGAGCGAGACAATCATGCCCGTCGCCTCCGGTGCGGCAGCTGTCTCGCTCCCGCATGTGGGCAGTAAAGTTAATGGGTGCGCGAGCGCGCGGTGCGTGCTGTGTCTTGTGAAATTTAGAAAATCTGTGGCGCCTATTAAACGCGACAATAATTCATGCATGGGTAAGATGGTGGGAGACGTGTGCGCTACGCCACAAAGCGATGCCGTAAGTCAGAGTACTTACGTGTTCGGTGACACAAGATGTTCAGGAAACAGTGGCGAGGGCGAGCATTATCGAAACATCATTAGACGCACTGAGGATGCTGGTGGGACGCGGTACTACTTAGACCGAGAGATCGTCGATCAAACAACAGCGTTACTCAGGCACACGTGAGTTCGATTGGTCGCGTTGACAATTCCGAGCTCTTCAACCAAGCTTGAGTCAGTCTCCTCATCTCACGTCTACCGTCGGATCGACGCTGGTCAATGTCAGCCCTAACAATCCTTCAAGACCTAATTCTGAACCTTAGCTCGTCAACTCTTTCTTTTTCTCGGGAATTCCACTTCGCCTTAACTCGACTTTTCAGGTTTCCTGCAAGTTTCCTGCGCGAGACGAGGTATGATCCATGATGAACCATGCCTAATACATGATTAATGATTGATCATGAATTGATATTTCTTCCGCAGCTTTCGAAAGACCTTATCTCATGGGGGATTACTCCATACGATGAAAATGCACCAACCTACACGAAAATTTGGAAGAAACTGGAGCCCATATTCGACCAGCGAGGTCTCACTCTCTGGAGACACTGCGATGAATATAATCAGTCCTCTGACGGGATTCCTGCTCCAAAAAACTATGCATTTGTCCCATTCAATTTTCCCAATGGAATTCGTACTCTCACTGATTTTGGTGTGTTCAATGGCCTTCACCATGCCATCCGAAAGGACAATCGTCATTATGTTGTACGGGTAACGAGCATCCGTAAGGAAGGCTTGAACAACTTGCACATTTTCCGATTCCTGTCGACAACCTCCTCAGATAATCTACTTAGCAATAACCATATACTACAAATGGTGATGGAAATTGCAAACCAAGATATCATCTTTGGTGCCCTCCCTTTCCTTGGGGCCACGCTTCGCAATGCAATATTTCCATTAATACGAGAGTGCACAATTGAAGGTAGTGTGTATATGGTTATACAGGCTCTTGAGGTAGGCTTGCCCATTTAATCGTGCTCCCTTCATCTCTTTATCTTACCGAAAAAAATATCTTTCAGGCAATTATCTATATCCATGGAAAGAATATTGCGCACCGGGTAAATCCAAACATCAATCTCAGCGAAGGAAATACTCTAACTTTTCGCTGTAGGATCTATTTCTAGATAATTTCATGCTGGAATGGTGTCCACAATCGATGCTGGGTCAGAACTGGACACGCCCGAGGGTTTATCTCATCGACTTTGAGGTAGCTATTCATTTCCTGGACGGCATCAGTCCTTTTCAACGGCTAACCTCTGGTCTTCCTCTCCCGGGAGATGACTACTCGAGACAATGACCGCCAGAGCTCCTTACATCGGATATGTACTGCCCATTCCGCTTGGAATCTGGATATGTGGCAATTCGGTTTCCAATTGGTGCAGATGTTTTCTGTAAGTCAGTGCTCACGACTCCCCAGCTCTGAATACTCGTATATTTTCTTTTATCTGTAGAACACAGGCATAGATGAGATTGACACTCTCTGGCCTCCGTTAATGGCTGACAACCCTGTAGACCGGCCGACCGCCCAGGAAGTTTTTCAGAAACTCGGTGATCTGATAAGTTCTTTCCCCCCTAAATATCTACAACGTGCATATACATGTGATCCAATACCATCGAAGTGGAATTCTGTCAATGTCTGAGGTGTTCTATGATGTAGCTTGACATCACCTCTCTGTATGATTATCTAGATTGATATCAATGCTGTCAAACCTCATTTCTTCTCTGGGATTTCTCTTAACTGGAACCTGAATGGCCGCGAAGAGTCGCTGTATTGGTTATAGGCCATGAGGTACAATTGACGCGGACTTAAGTGTCCCATCCAAGTCATTCTATGCTATCCTGTCTCTCACAATTTGTTCCATGATCTCACGAGCCTTGAGTAGTGCGATATCAAAGGCACCTAAATCCAGTCATTACTGAGGCCGAAGAATAATGATCCTTGAGCGTCTGAACGTGTGTTTTCAAATCTAGATAATGTGTGACTTCGCAGATGATTGAGAGTGGCCTGAGTGGCCCGTAGAGAGCAAAGCTGGTTTTTTCAGGGATCTTCAATCGACGGCTGTTAGATTACCTAGAATTTACACTAACCCAACACTAACCCATGATTGTTGTCACTCACTCCGGCAATCGTATGAAGCGTATACTCCACGGAGCGTCTTGTCTTCAGGAACAGGGCGAGGTAAACAAATCCGCCAATACCTTATTTGGCAAAATACCTGATTCAGAATCATTGACATCAGGGATAATCTCACAGAAGTGCCACTCTAACCTCTAGCAATATGCAACTTATTTAGTCCCCCGTTTTACTTGTACGTAGACGTCTTACTCAGGGTCTGCCTACAACACACCACAGAAACACATAATATCTCCATACAATCATCCCTTGTATATACACCGAGCTATCCAGTGGCTATCGGCGAAATTTTTCGGACTACAATGCAGCTTGTCTGTGAAATCCCAAATCAGGTAACCATGTAGACATCATACACGACACTTCTGCGTCGGCCGTCGGGCCGCGAGCAGCCAAATAGGCGCCCGTATTTCTGGGTCAGTAGCACCCCATGGTTCCGCCAGTTTGGACTCGAAGAAAAGCTCCGTGATTATCCCCAGCGATATACGTGACTAACATTCTTGAACATAAAGGAGTTGCTCCTCGTGGTGTTATGAGCACTGAAACATATAAGGCAATATCGACATGACGCCTATTGCTTTCCATTCTTTAGTGACTCGTTTGCAGCCGTTTCTCATCGCTTATGGTTCAGGTCTGCATCAGATAGACACGTACACTCATTAGGGACATCTATCTCAGCCGCAGCATCTCCTCACCTAAGATTGATAGATTCCTATCCGCATTTTCTGGATGACAGAACTTACATGAGACGAAACGGAGGGACTGTGATCTTATACCTGAGTGTTTTTGTATGGGTTGGCGATACTTCAAGTTAAGTTGTGCAACTCAAAGGGGCATATGCTGTATTAGAAGCATCCGAACAAGGCCAAAATGACTGTCATATTTGGGCGCCGAGTAGTCATAAAACTGGTTTTTGTAGGCGTGCAGATCAGTTGATTCTTAAAACTTGTCTGGCTCCCAGGAGAAATCGGTAGAACTTGCAAGTTCGAATATTAGAATCATTCTCAATTTTTTATGGGTGGTAAAGCCCAGATTGAACACCAGTGCACCATCACTCATTCATAACCAAATGATAGTTTTCAATGGAATTGTATGTAACCGTAGTGTATGTAACCAGTCATAATAAAACCCTGCAGTTTAGTTAATCGCAACTTCAGACACTATTGGATCACAGGTGTATCCCCGACGTAACATTTTCGGTGGGACTCCAGAGATGAAATCACCCAATTTTTGGAATACTTCATTGGCAGTCGGCCGGTCAGCAGGGTTTTCATACCTCAGCGGCTGCCACATGGTATCGAGTTCTTCAATCCCAGTTTTCTGGAGCAAATGCATGATACCTGAGTCGGGGCTCAAACAGTGAACTAAAATGACTGGCTTACCGAGAACATCTGCATCAAGTGGAACCCAAACTGCCACATGTCCAAGCGGAATGGACAGTACATATGAAATTCTGAGACCAGGAGTTCCGGGGCCCGCTCTCGATGGTATATATCATCAGGAAAGGGAAGACCAGAGACCAGTCTGTCGGACAGATTCACGTCCTCAGGGAAGTGAACCGCAGTTTCAAAATCAATGAGATAGACACGCGGACGCGTCCAATTATGCCCTAGCGTTGATTCTGGGGACCATTCCACCAGAAAATTATCCATAAACAGGTCCTAAGAGAATAAGTTAATGGATTGATATGCTAATATAGAGGGTGGATCAATACCCGATGAGCCACATTTTTACTGTGAATATACATGACTGCCTGTGTTACAAAGAAATTCAGACACCAAATAGGCAGGAGGAATAGGTGTGTCGCACTTCAAGAGCTTGAATTATCATCAATACAATGTCTTCAACCGAGCTTTGTTGCAAAAATGGCATCATCGCATACTGAAGATTATCTCCTAGTAACGGAAAGATAGCAAAAACAATATACTGGTAGACAATTTCCTTCATCAGGAGCATGTGGTTGTTGCTTAGCAAGTTATCTGGGAGTACATACAACTTTAGTAACATTCGTCATTCGCTTGAAGCGTGTGAATGACGAACAACGCTCTCTGGAATGACGACCTCGTCATTCCAGTGATTGAGTTAAAAATATCTATCGACACTACTGCCGCGAATACTATTAAGTACAAACCAGCTGATAGCTAACGCGTCTGAGTCACCCAACA
>JAEKIV010000121.1:0-66640 GCA_016801325.1 Hypholoma fasciculare | reverse complement strand
AGTAAGAACTGCAGCCAACAGGTTTATATATGCTGGCGGCGCCAAGCGCCGCCAAGACTAAATGAGTATAGAGCCCGTTACAATTGCAGATCCCAGAGCTTATGCACATCCTCTGCACCACAGCCGGTGGTCCATTGCATTCCTTGCATTCCTGGCGAGTTGCTGCCAGTTTTCTTGGTGCGCGAGGATACTATGGGAAGGCGTAAAGCAAGCAGAGACGGATCGAGACACAAGCCCGGCCTCAGCACAGCACGTCTCGCAGAAGGCGCCCATTACTGACAGTGCCCATGATTGACCTCACACATCAAGCAATCTCGTCACTGGCCACCTCTTCTCGGACCCGAAGTGAGAAGAACCCGCATGAGACTGAAAAAATCTGTTTAACTCGCGATCAGAAGATAAACAACTGGGATACCTTGAATGGAAACGATTAGCCACGGGCACCATGTATAAACGTGGCGAGTGTAGATCTGGGTTGATTGTTGCTTGAGCACTTGCCTTCTGCCCGAACGTTTATGCCAACGAATTGCGACAGCTTTCATCTCGACAAGTGACGGTCTCCCAGCAGAACTACCTATTCGAGGTAGCCAAAGTTGACACTTGTCTGCGGGATGTGGCAGGCTTCGTGATCTGGATGGGCGGGTGGAGGTGCCGGCGAAACTCGGGGCGGTGTTCACTCTGAATGGGCGCTTATTTCGCGGGGGTTTTATTATTGCAGGGGAAGGAGTGTTACGATAAAGCGAGGTAGTGAGTACTGTACAAGGACTGGGAGTGATACAATAAGGAGATAGAACGAGACGACCGGTGAGACCCAGAGAAAGCGTGAAAAGAGAAAGATTAGGGGACGTGGGGGAAGTAGCCGTTGCCGTTGGCGGGTGCAGAGCGCGGGTGGTGGGGGTGTGGAGGGCGCGGGGAGAGGAGGGTGAGGGGGGAGAGGGCGTCGTCGGGGGGTGGGGCGAGGGAGTGGGAGATGTAGCGGTGTTTGTTCTGGCACGGCAGGGGAGACGCGGGTGCAGCGTCGGCGGCGGGGGTGAGGGGCCCTGAGCGCGGCGTGGGGGAATGGCCTGGTGCGCGGTTGTGCGGAGGCGGGCGGTGGGTGATGGAGCCGCGGCGGTCGCCGGAGGAGTTGGCGGCCTGGGGCACGGTGTCCTGGAGCCAGCGCTCTGCGGCGTCGGTGGGGCCGGCGGCGGCAGACTGGGCACGGGTGAAGAGGGGCGCGGTGAGGTAGGGGGACATGCGCAGGGACGGAGGGACGGGCGGCGGTGCAGAGGGCGCCTGGATCCGCAGCGAGTTTCTGCGCGGTGTCATCGTGGTCGCATCCAGAGTGTCTCAACTAGTCCCAGCCGGCACCGCGTCTCCCGCTTCGTCTCTCCGCCCGGCTGCCGTCCCGCACTCGTTCGCTCCCTACTTGAGTCCACTCCCCTCTGCACAAATGGGCCCTCCATGTCTACCGTTGCGTACAACGATACGAGCTCTGTATTCGCGTACTCCGGCGCCTGGGTGGCCACGTCCTGGACCGCCGCGCCACAGAGCGGCACTGTGCATATGACCAGCGACCAGACCGCGTCCATTTCGTTTGTGTGTGTCTCCTTCTCCCTGTGTATTCCGCGCTAACGGACTTCGTAGACTTTCCCAGGTGAGTTTGCCTTCCCGCACCGCTGATCAGCCCACAAAAACTGCACCAGTGATCGCCACCGCCTTCTCCCTCTGCGGCATCAGGCAGGAATCCGGCGGCCTCTACAACATCTGCATCGACTGCGCCCCAGGCGCCCCGTACGACTCCCTCGTCGACGGCATCGCTGCCCCGGGCGTCGGCCCCACCCCACCCGTGCGTGTCCCGCGCGCTGGGACAATTGCGTCTGCTCACACCCACCCACACAGGGCGTCCTGTACCAGCAGACATTCCCCACCCCCGGCATACACACCGTCGTCCTCTGTGTCCAGGCAGACGGGCGCGGCTCCCCGTCCGGCAACTCCATCCTCGCGTTCACGGGCTTCGTCCTCAACACGCCCGCGTCGTTTATCATAAGCCTCAATAACACCGATAGCGGCGCGGCTGCCGCCCAGTCGACGGTTTCTGCGGCTCGCAGTTTGGCGTCTGCGGCTGAGGTTTCTGCTCTCAGCTCCGCGTCCGCTGCCGCTACCGGCGCTGGTGTTCCTTTCCCAGGCACCACTGCACAGAGCAGCATAACACAGCCATCATCGCGCACCACGCTCCTTACCCGCACCACTGCCTCTACTACTGGCACCACCACCTCCTCTACTACCGGCACCACCACCACCACTGCTGTGACCACCAGCACCACCGCCCCCGCGCTCACCCCCACCACCCCCGCCGCGCTCACCAGCACGCCCATCCCCGCCCCACCGCACACAGGCCCCATTATCGCCGCCTCCCTCGGCGCCGTCGTGCTCCTCTGCATCTTTGCAATCCTCGTCTGCTGGCGCCGCCGCCGCCCGCGCCTCCGCGTCACGCCGTACAGCTCCCGCTGGGGCTCCGGCGGCGCGTCGCTCGGGCTGGGGGTTGCCGTCGGTGCCGGTGGGACTGCTAACAGCGCCCATTCTACACGCTCTGAGTCCTCGGGGAAGGGCAAGATCATGGACGGCGGCCCCGTGTCTCGCGCGGTGGACGAGGACGCGCCCCCTCCGCCTCCCGCGTATGGTACGCGCACCCGTTAGCTGTGGTTTATTCATAGATGTTTTATTTATACTTCCGGTCTTATCTGTTTAATGGGTTTTATGTATGTATGTTGTTGCGTTTCGTTGCCCATTTCGTTCCTGGGCCGCGAAAGGAGCTGGATCTCTGCAGGTACTGGCGTTCTGCATGGTGGGTCACTCGAAGTTCTATCTACGCTGCGTACTATTCCAGCTGTCTACAACCGAGCAATTTTTATTTTACTTGATTTCCGTCTCGTGCTTCTCTCGCCCCGGGGAGGTACATACGAGGGCGATCTCATGCACGTCGATCAGTATATTGAATCACTCTCCGCGCGACGCGCTGCGACGAACGCGGGCCCTGTATCTCTTCCATAGCAGCATATCCGCCTCAGAAAACTAAATTGAAGGCAAAGAATGGAATGGATCGTCGAATCGATCACCGGCCATGTCAATGCTGAGAATTCAAAGGATGCGCGCAGACGGAGCTCTGCGACGCGCACATCACTGTACAAGACAATCGGTTGTTTCACGGGAAGTCAATCGGTCGTTCCACCTCGTGTCACGCAATCCTGAGTCCAGGTGCCGCGGCATCAGATCTCCTACGTCGTCTCGCCCTTGCAGTATTTGCCCCATACTTCTGCCAGTCCAACGGCGGACCCCCTGCGAGCCATGTCGCGGCGTACAACGACACAGACCCCGCGTTCGTGTACAGCGGCGACTGGGTCCCCGGCAGCTGGAATAATAAATATTGCGGACGGGCAGAGCGGGACTCTGTGGCAGCCGCGCTGCGTACCCGCCACGGCAACTCGCTAGGTACTTCCCCCACGCCCCCTAGTCTGTCTCTGTTCACGGTCTCTCTGAGTCTCATCGGCCGTCTTATTCTATCTCCCTATTGCTATCCCGTATTACTTCCAGTCCTTGTACTCTTCAGTACTAGTACTTATTACCTCAGTTTATCCTTTCAATGCAGCATCTGTCATTGGCGAAATAAGCGCACATGTGCCACATGATCGACTCAAGTGAACACCCTTGCATTGCAAGCACCAGCACGTATATTCACGCTATCGAAAATAGAGAATAACAAGAAAAATACGCATTTGTGCGCCTACTTTTTCTTCGCGTCCCGCACGCTGAACACCAGCACGTCCTCGTCCTCCAGGTTCGACATCGCGATCGACTCCTTGTTCGTCAGCATCTTCCCCTGGTACGACAGCCGGATCCGCGATGCCGGCACCGCGCTCTCCGTCGCCGCGAGGATCCGGTCCCGCAGCGTCGACACCAGCAGCGTCAGAGGCAGCTCCGCGATCGTCACCACCTGCCCCTGCAGCTTCCACTCCGGCCGCGACGCGTCCAGCGGCATCTGCACCCGCAGGGAGATCGTGTGCGGGTGCAGCGCGATCCAGTCTTCCTCTGGGTACAGCGCGCCCCCGGGCAGCTTCGCCACCTTCTGCCGCTTCGCCGGCGGCGCGGCGCCCTCCCCGCCCTCCCCGCCTTCCATGTCATCTGCGCTGCGCACCATACCTGCCTGAATCGCGCTGTTTGCAGCGGCCAGCGCAGCCATTCGCGTCGGGTGCATCGCCGGCGCCGCACCAGGAGCTTGGTACCCCCCGAACGCCGGCGCGCCATCATACCGCAGCGGCGGGAGCATCACCGGCGGCTGAGCATACATCGACGCCGGTTGCGGGCCCGACGACACGGTAGCGGCCGAGTACGCCCCTGATGCCGCGGGCGGCGCGGGCAGTGACGATGGCGCAGGAGGGAGCGAGGTAAGCGGGGGCGGCACCGCCGCGGGACCGATGCCTGGCCCAATGGCATTTGCTTCTTGCCTAACGTCAGGTTGGTCAGATGGAGAAGACTAAAGAGAGGCAATTACGCACGGCCCGAGCCCCTTCCTGCGGTGGATCGACGCGATCTGCTCGTCCGTGTTGACGTTCGTCGAGTACTTGTCGAGCGTGTTCGCCTTGCTCGACGTGTGCCCGTCCCACACGACCTTCTCGCGCTCCTTGCGCCGCTCGCGCTCGGCCGCCTCCTCTCGCTTGCGTCGCTCCTCGTCCGTCTCCGTCCCGAAGATGTCCACGCGCGTCCGCGCGAGGTTCTGCAGCGAGCTAACCACGTTCGTCCCCGTCTGCAGCTGCGACGCCTGCGCCTTGCGCGCCTCGAGGTTGTCTCGCTGCTCCTTCCACTTCGGGTCCAGCAGCTCGATCCGCATGTGCTCCTGCAGCTCGTCCACCCCGACCTGCTGCCCGCAGATTGAGCACGTCGTCATCGCGACCTTGCCCTTTTTCTCGCCCACTGCGCCACTGACATTAGTATATACATAAGAAACAAGTAAAGAGTACGCACACTTGGGAACGTAGTCCGTCCGGATCTTCATTGGCCCCGCGGGGTTCATTGCGCTCGCCTGGATCGCATGCGCATGTGCGAGCGCGCGCTGCCTCTCTTCCTCCTCCTTCGACCGCTTCGCCGCCGCCTCGTCCTCCTCGTCGCTCTGGTCCATCTCCGCGTCCGACTGATTCGCAGCCGCAGCCGCAGCCGCCGCCTCGGCCTCCGCGTCCGCCGCTGCCTGCTTCGCGCGGTGCGCCTCCACATCGTCTGCCGTCGTCTCCATGATCATCGCCGCCATGCGCTTCTGGGCGAGAGTCATGTTCTCTACCTCCTGCACGCTCATCGGTGGCGGCAGCTCCGAGTTCGCGTCCACCGCCGTGAACTCGATCGTCTGCACGATTGCATAGTCGTGCCAGTCAATCTCGGCAAAGGCACCTGTATGCGAAATCATTAGCAGGTTGCACAAAGAGGTATAATAAGGCACGCACGTTTTTCCGCTTCTTGATCGTCCTGGCGCTGCTGCTCCTTTTCGCGCTTGATTTTCACCCACTTCGCGTGCCGCCGCGACTGCTCGAGCATTGTCCGCCGTGCACCCTCCTGCGCGCGCTCTGCGAGTTTTGTCAGAACCGCAGGCGCGGGCTGCAGCACACGCGTGTACTGTTCGACGAGCCGGTTGAAGTACCCAAATAGCGAGTGCGTCGGCCGCAAAAAGTCGAACTGGTAATTCCGCCCTTCCCGTGCGGACAGCGTGGCTAGGAAGCTGCGCCCGCGGCGCGCGGTGAACAGTGCGGTGAGCTTCATTATATCTCTACGGTTCGGTAAGCACAGCATATCCATTGAAAGAGGAAAAGGGTGGGTACGCACAGGTCAATAGCACTGATACTGGGCAGGTCGAGGACAAACAGCGCGGCGGGAGGCTCCTCGCCCATGTCCACCGGGGCCACGGGCTCTGCGGCCTCCGTCGACTTGTCCTTCGCCTTCGGCTCCGCGTCCGCCTCGCCCGCCGCGACGCGGTCCATGCGGTGGCGGTAGTAGCCGTGGTATGGGTCGGCAGGGTTGAGGAACGAGAACTTGGGGTCCGCGCGCTGGCCCTCGCGCACGCGCTCCTCGAACTGCGGCGGGTTTGCCGAGCGCGCGACGTACAGCGCCGTGCGGTCGATCACGTCTGCGGGCGGGGCGTGAGCACGCACGTACACGGGCATGCACACGCACGGACAGCTAAGCACGCACCTTTTATCTCGGGGGGCGGCAGGATGAGCCCCGTGCCAAAGCGCACGCTGCTGTCCGCGGCAGCGGGGGTGGCGCCGCCCATCTCGTAGTCTGTGGGGCCGCCGTTCGCGAGGTGGCCATTGCTGAGCGCTACTTCCATCATCGTCGTCGTCGTCGAAGGAAGAAAGCTGTGTGGTGGCCGGCCGCCCGGCTGCAAACCGAGACCCCGCGCGCCACCGTTTGTTCCCACGGTAAATATCTTTGCACCAAGCCCGCGCAACGTTCACTTCGCCTTCCCCGCCCTACCCATCTCCCGCCGACGCAGCATGTTCGGCGCGTTCAGACCAACCAGCGTGAACTCTGTCGGTCTCCTGTGGTCAGTTCCCCTTTGCGTCCGTGCTCCCCGCGTCCGGCGTTGCTCACCCACCCCCTTGACAGGAAGACGCCCTGGAAATTGTCAGTGACCCGTAAGGCCAACGCGCGCGACAGGCTCAAGAAGGTCGATGCTGTCATCGAGGCCGTGCGCGCCAGTGGCGTGGAGACTGCATCCCTAGTGCGTCCTTGCCCTTCTCTCTAGCCGCCGGTCCTCATCTCCCCGAACCACTGCTAGGTTCGTGCGCTGGAACTGCCGAAAGAGTACGAGATGCATCCGCGGGATAAATACACCGTGTTCACCCCACATGCACGGGGCTATCGCAAGGGCATTCACAAAGTACCCAAGTGGACAAGAGTATGTTGCATGACTGGTTTGCTTTATGCACTGCTCATTAAACACTCTACAGTTAACCCTCAGGACAAACCCGAAAGGTTTCTAAAAGTCTACTTTTCTGCTCCGCATATGACATGCATTCTGTATATTACCCCGCCATATAATTTAAAACAGGACGACCTGGATTTTGCCCTCCTTGATGCCCTGTAACACTGCCTCGTTCTTCAGCACCGTTTTGAAGACTTCGTCCCTCGTCTCTGGGATATCCAGCAGCGTCCGCGTCTTCGCGTCCTTGTGTGAAGTGTCCAGGATGATGTGGGAAAGCGCAGAGACGCTCAAGGCATCTATTGAAAGATTAGCTCGCGCCCGGGGTAGCAGAGCACATTGGCATACCTGTCTCGTTCAGCAGTTTTCCCAACCTACCGGGGGTCCCGACAGCTGCGCCTATCTTGGTCCGCTTGAGATATGTGACGTGCTCTTCGAGTTTGAAATGTTTCGCAAACAGTTTCGCTACCTCGGCGCCCTTCTCGCCTTGAAGTTGCCGGTTTTTCAGCACCCGCGTGATGTCTGCGACCCGGAGGGCTGCGCCGGCGACATAGAGCAGTGTTGGCGCTCCGTTTGATTTTGACTTCTGCGATAGACGCAGGCGAAGGTTAGGAAGAACTGGGGACTGCTATGAGCGCGGGAACTCCGTACGCGGAGGAATGAAAGACGGACCTTTGATTATAAAATTCACTAGATGGTCCGCTGTCCGTGGTCCAGTCCATGTATTCGTATCCGCGATGGACGACGCTGTCTGGCCGTTAACTTGAGACTGAACTTTGACCGAGAAAATGAAGCTGCATACCTGGTATTCGGAGGTCCTCTAATTCCAGTGCGGACAGCTTTGGGAAACTCTTGGCTTGCATGGACGCGAGATAAGCGGACAGGTCATGAGGTGATTGCGCGGCCATTGACCCCTCAACTGCCTCGACTGACTCTAATAATTTTCTTTTCTGAGGCGGGAGTACATGAGTATACGTCTGAGCGCAAGGAAAGTGGTCGAACCTTGGCCTTGCGTTCCTTGTCCTTTTCGCGCCGTTTGCGTTTCTTTGCGGCGGCTGAAGCGTCGGTAGTAGTCTCCCCGGGCGCATTTGGCTGCGCGCTGGCGTCGACATCCTCGTCATCGTCTTCCCGGTCTTCGTCGTCTGCCGCGTCCAGAAATACATCCTCGTCGTCCAAATGCGCAATCGGCTCTGTTTCTTCATCGCCTGACAGCGCGACCGTGTCGTCGAAGACAAAGTCGTCCTCAAGATCGTCTCCGCCTTGCTTCATGACAGTAGGTGGGGATAGGAATAGAGACGGCCCAGGGTGTGGCGGGGAAAATATTAATGGGTGCAATCACGTGTACACGCATATAGCACCTGCGCTCGTCGCCGCTGCTCGACGACGACCGCATGCTCGCCGTCGACCAGGTTGAGCGCGCGCTGCAGACGCTGCGAGCCCACTGGGTGGCTTGCATGCTCGTAATGGTTGTGGCGTGCCTCATGTCCACATTTAAGAAGCCCGTGCGATCAAGTGAGCACAAAGCGCGGCAGGCCACATCTCAGACCACACCCCGCCAGGACACCTCTTCTCTTTTCACCTTTCTCCTGGGCTTTGTTCCTTACCTGCGCCCCGCAAATCCCCCGCCAGCATCCGATCCCCTCGAACAACCGCCCTTTCCCCCGCGCCGGCGCAAGAAGAAGATGCGGTACCACAAGACCGCGCGCCAGCCAAAGACAAAGAAAGCCTTTGTTGCACCCGCAGTCGCCGTCCGCACGCTGCCAAGGGCGATGCAACCGTACGATGCCTTTCTCGTGCTTGACCTCGAGGGCACCTGCGAGCTGGGCACCGACTTCAGCTACCCGAACGAAATCATTGTGCGTGACATCATCTTGCGGACCCTGCCCTGTTCGGCTCATCCCCTCTCGAGGAATTTCCCGTGCGTCTCCTGCAATGGACAGACCGTGCGGATGACTGCTCGGCGAGTGTCCTGGAGCCCGTCGCCGAATTTAGGACCTTTGTCAAACCCACCTGGCGACCAAAGCTCTCCGCGTTCTGCACCCAACTAACGGGCATCACGCAGGCACGTCGCACGCACATCTATTAATGCGTATATTCTCATCGCGCATCGCACAGGAGCAAGTGGATACTGCCCCACGCTTCTCGGAAGCGCTGGTGCAGCTCGAAGCCTTCCTAGTGAAGCACGCGCTGGTTGACCCCGAGACAAAGAAATGCTTGAAGCGGTTCTGCTGGTGCAGCGACGGGCCTTGGGACATCCGAGATTTCCTCGTAAAACAGTGCTTTATATCCCAGGTCAGCATGGTACTGCGCAGCGGAACCCTCGTCTAATGATGTCCGCTCCCCGCAGCTCGCCATGCCAGAGTGGATCCGCGGCAATGTGCTCGACGTCCGGTCCGTAGTCGCCCAGTGGCGCAGTGACCAGACGGGACGACCGTCGTTCGTAAGTACTTGGGGCTCGTGACGCCGAATCTCCCGATCCCCCGTTGACACCCAACTAGGCGGTGGGCGAAATCAGGACCCCATTGAACATATCCGCGCAGTTAAAGGCCCTCGATTTGCCGGCGTTCGAAGGACGACAGCACAGTGGCATCGACGTCAGTAGAATTCTTCTCCATTCTGATTTCTCCCGCTATGGACCGTGGAGTTAGAACTGACCCGGTTATTCGACGGACGCAGGATACCCGCAACATAGCCAGGATTGTTACCGAACTGGCACGTCGGGGAATACCTCTCGTGCCGAACACGACGATATATCCAGGCCGCAGGTGGAGGTGGATGGGAAAGCATGGTCAGGTTTTGGAGGATGCAATCCCTTGATACTCCCTAGCCCCCTACATGTACCATTACTCTGGAGACATAGGCTGAATTATGACTCCGTCAGCAGATAGTATCCGGTTCCGGCCTCGTCATTGAAGAAATTGACCCGTCAAGCTTCTAGGTTGCAAACGTGATCCCCCTGACGTGGTCCATCCTCCCCGAAAGCTGTAATAAAGGGATTAATATTCCATCAACAACGCACAAGTACATCCATGGGGAACGTACGCGCGTAAGAGCACAGCGTCAGTCATTGGGCGCTGGCATGGGCTGGCCTGGATACATGCTAATAATATAACGACTGCGAATTTTCTCAGCCGGGGAGCAATTAGCGGACGGTAATAGCGGTATAAGCTGAAATATATTCGGCACTGTGGGAGCTAAGTATTGATACAGTGTGGCATCCAGGTTCAATGTAAGGTAAAGTGTTGTGGAGACGAAATCTATTGCCAAAGTGAGGATTATCTCGATTATCACACGACGTTAAATATGCAGATGAGGTCCAGAAAAGGCTTATGCCTCTCACTAGATTGCGTGTTAGATATAGCGTGATTAGAGGAGCAGTAATAACGTACGAAGTCCCACAGAGTTCCAAAGCATGGGATTCCTGCCTCCTTGCAGCCCTCCATGATTTCAGAATTGCCGATGTAGTTTGACGTGATGAAGACAACTGTAGACATCATCATTTTAAGTGATGGCGTCCTCGATGATTAGAGTTGCGAGATGATTACCTTCGGC
Source organism: Hypholoma fasciculare (assembly GCA_016801325.1). Classification (NCBI taxonomy): domain Eukaryota; kingdom Fungi; phylum Basidiomycota; class Agaricomycetes; order Agaricales; family Strophariaceae; genus Hypholoma; species Hypholoma fasciculare. The sequence continues at coordinate 56,142 of JAEKIV010000121.1, read as the reverse complement.
ATCCCAGTACGAGTACGCCTCCTTCAGAATTTTCATTGAATCAGGACGCCCACCGCGCGCTTTGCTATCCCATAGCAGCAGGCGCTCGGGTCCGATATGCTTGTGAATCATTCCGCTAATAGTTGGGCCAAACGTCTTTTCTTGCTCAGAACCTTGAGAAGAACTGTCAGTTTTAGGTTCGCTGCGCAGGATATTCCGCGCTCACCGATCCATATCAGATACCTGCGGTACGATTGAGTCCCAGCCCAAAAATATGATAATTCCAAGGACTTACCAGTATGGCGATTGGAGACATGTGGATAGCGCTGCGCCTATACCCGTACCCGTGCAAATACGAATACCACGCTTGTACAGGGTAGACGTGTTTGAGACACCCGCAAACTGCGCGTAGGTTAGTATAGGGCGGGCAAGACGGATTTGAATTCCCACCTTCAGCTCGCGCGTCCAAAGCGTCTTTGGCGGGTTACTGACGAGGCTCTTGGTGAAATCTCCTTGCACACCAGCGATCAGGAAGTGATGCTTGGCGTGAGGGCTCTCACTGCGCAAAATGATTAACCACCTGGAAACCACAGGTATTCTCTCACTCACGAAATGATACCGAAGGCGTGGTATTCCATGATCGACGAACGGCTGATTCGTGCCAGGAGGCCTTGCTGCATTCCACGCTTGAAGCGAATGATAGCGACCTTGGCCGATGGCTATTGGAAAGCGTTATTTTTGGGTAAGAGCTGGCAATATGGGGTTCCGCTTACTAGTTCGATATCCACCGGCACCTCACGAACGAAGCACCAAGGCAGAGCGATACTAAAAATAGCCGTGAGCGCCTTTGCACTGTTTGCGTCTTGTACTCTTTGGTGACTTACAAGACGGTCATTCCCATGGTGAACCAGAAGTCCTGGTGGTGAACGAGAGCAACGCCATTGAGATCCCATGAACGGGTTACTGGGTTATACGTGTCTCCGAGAATGACGAAGGTCCATGTAGAGATCAGGCCAAGCCAGCCAACGAACCGGTGATGGCGCTCGAAGACACTTAATATCCATGTCATTGGTAATTAAAATTAATAGAAGACGGCTGCTCACTTGTGATGCGTATTCCTCACCCAGGGGAATGCACTGAGAGCACTGATCATGACGGCTATGTTTGTAACGACGCCCATGACTAGGACAGCATCGTGGGTGACATCCGTATGGCGGAAGTTGTTGATGACCTTGTACAGAAGCCAGATGACGCCAGAGAGAGCACATCCACTGTGAATACCACCCAGATGCTAAGTAGACTTGGTTAATCTCACTACAAAATAATAACAACTGATTACTTACTTGAAGTACCGACGTGCAACCAAGGCGGAACCAGAGCGGAGGCCACTACAGTCCTGTTTTAAAAAACAAACCATATTGATGGAAGAGAAGAGAGACGAACCTTAGCAAAGAAAGTGTTGACGAAGAGATAGAGCAGGCGACCAAAGACCTCATTGCGCATCAAGATAGCAAAATTGAAGTTAGCGACAACGATAGCGCCGCAGTATTTCGCTCCGTAGGGCCAATGTCCCGAGGCAGCTAGAGCCAGACCAATCATGTTGATTCCGAACGTGAATGTGAAGAATTTCCTGTAGGCATCGAAGTCAGTAACGACACCGCTGGTCATAGAAAATAACTTACCTGTAAGTATTGAACCATATCTTCCATAGGATCCACTTCGAAACTTTTTTCCTCGGTTTCGGCGCGGGTTTGGGCTTCGCCGCGACAACAACCTCCTTCGTGGTGGTGACGACACCGGAATCTTTTTCCTTGGAATTTGGGAAAACCTCTATCGTAGGTTTGACGTCCGGATTATAAGATAGTTGGGGGACAGGGTCGAGTGTCCCCTTTTCCGGATCCATGGGCGTCTGCTGAGTACCGTTGAGTTGATCAGACATCACTGGAAGAGGATCGCCGGTGTAGCTCTGCCAAGATGCAAGTCCTGAAAGGAGGGGCAGAGAATCGGGATTATTGTCAAAGGGTGCGTTTTTATATCCTGGACACAGCCAGATAATGCCTGCAAGTAAATCTCCACTGGAAGCTTTTTCCAAAAATGAACTGTGCCACTGACCCGAGGCAGCAGGAAAGTCACAGGCGGCTGGGTTGTCCTCCCGGTTCCTGCGAGTCCGGCGTTCCGGCTTATCGGATCCATGCGAATGCACAGGATGCACCACAGCTCGTACCTCAAGGAGTTACGAAGTAACGGTAAACGGTACTGATGTGATAGCAGATCTCCAACGCCGACGGAGCGAAACGTCACAAACAGTGGTATTGTGGATGAGGCAACGGTTTCATGCTGCATATCTCACGTCCTTGAGAATAGCACCAGCCTAAAAAAATAGCGTTGGTGAATATTATACTGTCGATTTAGCGTAATCGGATAGAGATCTAGAGCAAGGAGCCGCAGGCGGAACAGATGTGTACTGCGGTCGTCGTTTCGTATGCCGAACGCAAGCCAATAAAGATTTCGATAGCAATCATAGCAATCCCAAAGAATAAGTTGGCCAATTCCAAAGCTGAGAGTACCGAATCCACAGGTTCGGAACTGGTTTAAAATAAGATCTGAGAAGAACCCATGGATTCGAAAGTGGAACGAAGCTGACAATGGTATAAAAGACTCACGGAGATAGCGCCAAAGTTCGCGCTTAGGTTCCCGATGGGTAAAATAATCCCTGGTCAATAGTTCAACTATGACCACGGAGAAAAATCGTGGGCCGAAACACAAGCCATAGGCAAGTCGCCGCACCGTAGGAAGACATGCCGCACGACATCACAATGAGAATCATCTAAGGGAATCTAGGGAATGTCGCTATCTGGAGTTATCATGTATGCAATCTACATAGTATGAAGAAATGTAAACCGGCTCACACTGGGTGTGCGTATACGGACGCCAAGGATAGCTTACACAGCCGAGTTCTATTTTTGATGATTGACTATGGATCGCTTCGTCGGGTTGACCCTCCTCTGCCGTCCGAGTCGAGCCATTTCCATTTCCCAAGAGGAACACTTTCCCACCGCCGCGATCAACTCCCGAGACAGAAAGTCAGCTAAAATTACAATCCTGAAAGAGACAGCTAGCCTGCAACTATAGATATACATGCTATAGGTGACAATAAAGAAAGATACACAGAAAAGAAAATCGAGGCGCAATAAATCTGAAATCATTCCGCTTCAGCGAAGTTACGCAACTCTTGCAGGTGTCGGGAAACCTCTTGTTTAAACATTGCAATTTCCTGGCTATTCTTCAGGATGGCACGCACTGTATCCTCCTTGAGCCGCGAGACCTTCTCCACCTGCTCCTGATAGCTTTCACAGGCAAGGAAAATAAGCGTCAATAGGCCCTCTTAACACTATCTATGGTACTCACCTGAATTGTAGGGCCTGCAGCTGAGATTTAACGCCGAGTCCCTTTGCGATTGCGGTAGTTCTGGCATGAGATAATTCGCGTTCTAATCGTGCAGCTTCATCACTGGCCATTGTTGCTTCCGCTTGAGTAGCCTAGAACCATTGTCTGAGAGTCAAAAGGATAGCACGCAGATAAAAGAGATTAACATACGTCACGCAACTCTTCAGCTTGCTCGTGGATGCTGCTTTGTTGCTTCTCTTGTTCTTCAAGTTCATAGCTGAGATTTTTGCATTCCGTGGTGAATTGATCGACTTCATTATGCACTTTCACGGACTCGTTTTCCATTGCGGCCCTTTCGCTCCTCTTGGCTTCAGCGACGCGGCTGAGTGTTGGTTTAATGACCTTTTTGATATCTGGACCAATCAGCAACTGTTGGGGATTAGCTGATGCGGAATTCAATTCCAACGTCAGATCTATATCCTGCCATGGCTCTGGCGGATTTGGAAATAGTTCTAGGGTCGAGAGCATGTTGGTGTACGTGTCTAGAGCCTCTTCGACTGCTGCGGCACGGTTTGCCACCTTGACTTCGAGCGACATGACTATTTTGTGCGTCTCGGCAATTTTCTGCTTGAGGTCTTCCAAGTTTCTGGTGAGTGTTTCTCGGTCCGTGTTCATGCGAATGACCTCTTCTGGTGTCAGATTCTGCGTCTTGACGGTTTCGCCGAGTTTGTTCAATTCTGCTTTTAGGGATTCCAATAACTCTTCTAATGTATGGCATGAGAACGCATGATTAAAAAATATAGATGATGGGCCAACCTCCTTTTGAAATTTCGGTTTTTTCGAAAGCAATCTGCTCCAGGATCTTGTCCCTCCTGCTTTCATAACGTTCTTGAATTTTCTTCAGCTTCTCACAGTCCTTCTTCAATTGTTCGTTCCGTTTTCTAAGTTCTCCTACCAGAGGCTACAACAAATATAAGACATCGAGGCCGTATCTAAAAAAATCGACGAAAAGACAGACTGACTGCTGCTGCCTTGAGTTTTTCGTATTCTATTTTGGCGCGCTTTAGTTTTTCAGTCTCCTCGTCGAGTTCTATCTGTAATCGTTCATTTCGCCTTTCTGCAGAAATTCAGAGCCAGAAATCAATATATACAGGGAACAAGAAACTTACGATACCTTTCCTCCATCATTAGTTTCCACTCCGTGAAATCATCCTGGTTGTCGAGCCAAGAGGTGTAGGTCTCTTCTTGATACTGAAATGCGAGTGCTTTGTGGTCAAATGGATCATCGAATTCCTCCGGAACGTGGGCTGGGTCTTGTATGGTGGGGTGGCCACTGATCAGATATCCATTACGCATCTATGTAGCTATCGGCATGAGCAACGGATAATATTACTATCTACGCACCTTACAGAGTTCCACTAGCCAATGAAGCACACCTAAAAGATATGGCCATGAATGGGGACTAGCTACAGCTGCCAGCCACTTGGGGTCGATTTGATGAGCAAAGGGATATCGCAAGGCTTTAAGAGCAGGCAGAAATTCTTCTTCAAAGCGAGCGCCGTCTTTGAACGGGTGAAACGGGTCTAAAGTAAGGACCAAGGTATCAAAAATCGCGCGATAATCCTTTCCTTGCATACTAGTGAGTGTCTGCATCGAAATCTCGAATCCAGCTTCGTTGAGATACGCGTGTACGTCCTGTCGCATTTTTGCTTGATATGGCCGTTCGCGCAAGGGTCGACTATCTTTCTGTAATTGATTTACTGCTGCCTGTCCCACTGGAAGACCACCTCCCCATATAGAGCCGCGTCTCACAGAGCTGTTGAATGTACGATTAGATGGGGAATATACTGTTTATGCTCTTTGTATACTTGGTTAATGGTGTGCGTCCGTAATTTGGCTTGCTTGTGCTTTGAAGCAACGGATTCACATTCTGTGAGCGCATCATAGATTGCCGCGGATTTGTAGCGGGTGGATGTGGATTGGGAGCGCGTAAGGCAGGTCCTGCTAAGGACATTCGAAGATTCGTCGAAGGTTTCTTGATGGTTGAAGGCATGGGTATTCCAGATCTTGCATTAGAAAGAGGGTCCATTGCAGGCTGCATGACAGATCGCCGTCTTGAATCCATGACGACTTTGGGCGACACTGGGAAGGCGAGACTAGCTAGCTAGTAGATAGACTTGCAGTCGTTCATGAACCGTGACGCCTAAACCGCGATATATAACGCGTGACCGACGCGTCTCGGATGGCACGTGCAATGGCTCGAGCCGTAAACGGTCCCGAGGATTCCAGAAGGAGACGGCGGCGACAATGTCCTTGCACAACTCCATCCATCTTCTATCCATTTGGCTACTTGCAATCTAAATATCCGAATTCACAGAGAAATTCCTGGATCAACCAGCGTCGCAATAGCGAACGAACTACTTTTGCTTGATATCTCCCTCAGGTCGCGATGTCTACTCCTACTGCCCGCCAACTCTTTGGGGGCGCTATCACTGCTCAGACGGCCCCCGATCTGCTTGACGCGTCGTGCGTCCCCTTTCAAAATGATGTAGAAGATTATTTTGATTCGTAGAATTTTCCAGTGATGTTCGTCAAGTGCCAGACACGCAAGAAGTGTTCATGTACCTTCATTCCAACGTCAGCATCATCCTTGAAATTTTACAACGGGTTGAAGCTTCCCACTACAATGACGCAATTCGGTATTGTTTCCGCGCTCAATCATCCTTGATATGCTAATATAATCCCTAGATTCCATTTCCAATCTCTGGCTCACGACAATTCAGCTCGCTCTGCGACTGTACAAAGCGTAAACGTGGTGCCTAACGATAGGGGTGACGACACACCGTCTGCAATTGTTCTCAAGGGTGTTCAACTAGTAGACAAATTCAATCACACCACACCAGACAGAGTCCAGATCTTCATGGCACTCTACCGCATCGAATCCAAGGCGATTGACCTAGTATTGACTTTCAATGTGCCATTAGATTCTGTCGACGAAGGGAAGGCCGACGATACTACAGTTGAAAAGGCTGAAGTAGACTTTGATGCTTTTGTCCGATCGCTACACATTGTCGATTGTGGCCTCTTCGCGTAGTCGTTCAAGTGCATGAGGTATATATTACGCCTTTCAATAAATAAATACCTATGACCGACACGCCCTATCATTAGCAAATACCGCCTTGAATACCGCCATCGGTTCTGCGGCAACTCCAATTTCCCTAACGTTTTCAGCTTGCTCCTCATGGTGCACCACAGGGACAAGGTTCGACAACGCATATCATTTTCCAGTATCGGAAACGCTTTTCTATCCTTATCGAGTACCGTCATTTGCTGATCTCCTTTCACCACGCCGATGCATCTTGATGCGCCCGATCCTTGTCGTGTGTCCGTTCGTTCCATTTATGAACCGTGCACGCGCTCCCCATTTTGGATCTCTACCTCCTGGCTGTCCTCTCTCTCACGTTGGACATGCACACCGCTCTTTCGTTCTCTGCCAGCTATTGGTACTTATGTCAGACTGCCGAGATAAGACCGTGGCCAATTCTATCTCTGAAGCTAGTTCGATAGTCGTGTCGCTCCTAGAGCTCTCGTCGACATTTCCGCCATGTGGCATATCTATGTCGTGTCCGAAGACACCGTGTACAATTCCCGCCGGTGGTTGCTTGCCACACTCGCGCCCGGTGTCACTTTATTCGTAACATTATAATTATCCTGTGGTGCTGGGTTCCGATCGTGTACAAGTCATCCATCTATTTGCTATTGGCAACTATACATGCTGTAACTTTCTTGATAATATCATGAAAAATATCATTGAACTACGTAAATCTATGGTTTAGCAGTAAGGGCAGATAAATGCACGACTGGAAACATTCTCACCGTACTCCAGAACTGGTCCAGAGTATTTTGCCAGTGAATGCTGAGACTAAAATTAGGAGGCGGGTTAATTACTTATGTTCAAGCCGGATATCTCACGTTTCAAGAGTACCTGTCGTGGTACTATGAATATGTATACTAGAAATATTAATACAGTGAAGAAGATGCTCGGGCAGACGCCACCGACACTGCACCGACATGCCGTTTAGAACGGTAGTCGGCCTTTGCAGTCGGAAAGTCTAGAGCTATGCATATTCCAAGGAGGCCGTCAGCGGGCAATTGTTTCATCGAGTTCCTCTTCTGCCTCCGGTTCTTCGACGATTGGTTCCCGCACTCCTGTCACGGCAGCTTCTGCAGCAGCTTTCGCCTCCTTCTTACGCTTCGCCGAATCTTTCAGCTTCTCCCAACGTTCGCGGAATTTAACAATCATCATCTTCTGTTAATGAATGAGTTATTTTAGAGCTGATGGAATGCTGGCAAAGAACGTCATAGCCACGCACATTCTTCTCGTTCTCGACACGCATTAATCTCAACTCATCCTCTAACTCCTTTACTCTTCGTGCGTATTGCGCTTCCCGGCCTGTATTTATCCCCGGTATAGGTACGGCAGGTACATTGATATTTAGACTGCTGAAATCTAAAGGTGGAGCGGGGCGCTGGAGGACAGTTGATGCACCTAGAGCGCGCTGGGCCTGATCGAAACGAATTGAGTTTATCGACATTTTAGTGAAGAGAACATGTGGTTACTGACTTCTCTTGTAGCCAAAAATATGCTATCCCGCAATTGCATATCTTGCTCTTTTCTAAGTTTTATTATCTGCTCAGCTGCCTCCAAGCGGCTTCGGACGACGGAAACTTCGGCTTTGAGCTTATCGTTTTCTTTCTTGAGCGCCGCCGGTGACGCTTCAGGCCCCGTAGGGATAAGGAAAAAGGAACCTGAAAGATCGTCTCCTGGGGTAATCAATGCTTGTTATTCGACATCAGATGCGAAACTATCGGGCTTGGGTAACACACCTTCCTCTAGAAAGTCTTCGAAATCACTATCTTCATCTTGATTGTAAGTGGGCTGTTGCGAGCTTTCAGGGATGGCACGATTCCAGCCGGCGCGCCCGCTTCTGCCGCCTTCCCGACCCATGCCGATCTTTCTCGTGAACTTGGAGAAAATCGGCTCGTCTGGGTCAGTATCGCTACTGAGAATCTCTTCGGGGCGGGTTTGACCATCAAGGGTATCCGCAGCAGGGATTTCTGGGCCGTTCAGAGGTACAGTTGCAAAGGCAACAGGCTGGGATAAATTGTCGAGCATTCCTTGCATTATATTCCAGAACTGATTAAACGCATCCCCAGGATCTGACTGAAAAAAAATGAATACCGGTGAGAGCTGGAGAAAAGCATGTAGGAAATGCCGCACTCTTTGGCCCCCAAGCAACATGAAGGATTCATCTCCCGTGTTTTGTGAATCAGACATTGGCCGAATAGGCTGCGGCGAGGACGTGTTGACTCTAGATGGCCCTCCGTATGGATTGGAGCTGGAGGCATGTCTGAGGGGTGCGGCCTTGGGAAGCTCTGCTTTCTGGGGTAAAGACGGGTCCTTACCCTCCGCCCTCAGTTGATCTGCCCTGCGCTGCAGTTCTTTCGCAGCTTTACGGTGCTCGTTATACAGCATTCGGAGAGTTCTTTTTGCCTGCGCTTTCAATATATCAGCACTCTCTTCACATGGTAGGATTGCTATCACGAACCGACTCATCATGACTGCGCTCAATTGCAGCCACGTATGCCTCTGCTGCTTTTAGGTGCTCTTCAGCTGCGAGAACTATGAGACCCTTAGCAAGATATTCGTCTGCGTTTGCCGCATGCTGGTGTGCCTATATATATTGAGAACAAGTAGAATATCATCAACTTGACGCGCGGAAATCCAGAGACCATCTCCACGAAGCTCACAGTATTCATAGGTGTATCAGTAGGAGGCATAGCCGATCTGTCAGCTTGAGGTAATAAATATTGGATACGCCGTAGCGAGAGGGTGCAGAGAGGTGTAATTGGTTGCTTCAGCAGTGTGGCTCAAGTCATGCAGCCTTGAGATTCCGAAGGGTGAGTGCTATAGGATCCAAATATAGCAATTACCGCCATCACACGAGCAATCACTAATTTTAGTAATTGGGGAAAACGTAGCTGAGACCAGTCGGGGGCAATCATTTACAAAGCGCTCGCCTCATGACTTCCCTCGCTCCAGTGCAGTTTTCTTGAGAAATCTATAATTTAAGTACCATTATCCAGAGTCACATCATCAGATAAAGAAGCCCACATAGTTGCCACATAGTATTCACGTTTGCTACATACCAACTCGAATTGTACAATAATATAGCGTCAATTATTGCGATTCGGATGGCAGTCCCATGCCAAGATTTTTGCGGATAAAAAAAGTAGATTTCAAGTAGACACCATGAGAGTTTACCGATATTATCACAATCCGGCCCAAACAGCTGGTGAGCTAGGTTTCCAATCATGAGTTATCGTGTATTCGCAGACTGGGTTTCAGATATTTCAAAGTCGGGGTCGGTCTGTCCTGCAATATTGTAGTAAGTACTAGAATGACGACTTCGTGAAAAGTGAGTGAAAAACCCAGCGGATACTGTACATTGATACGGCAGTACGTTTTTATCTGACAGTACTCCTTTGCCCCATCTTGTGAAATCTCAGCTTAGACTTCAAAATAAAATTTGCAATTGCTTTGAAGGCCACATGATGATCAAGTTTAATGCGCCCCTCAACCCATGAGAATGCACTTGTTATTAAGGTCAACGCCCACGACACATAAATCCAGTAGTAATCAAGGCAGTTGTCATATTTGTGAAGAAAATCACACAAATACAGTATTGCCAAGTTCCTCCGGGATTCCCGGTTCTAAGAAATATTATAATTCAGGAGAGCCTCTTGAGTCTTATAATGTATTGCTTACCATTTCCGACGCATACTTACTCCCGGAAAAGCTTCCTCGATGTTCTGGTCAGTTCTAGCTCTTCGCAGCGAGGCTAATGATATTCTTGCGCACAATTATATTGTCGGTCGCAGCAGACTGACCGAAGGCCTTCCCCAGGAATTTCTGAGACACGTTTAGGAGTCAAGTTATTAATAAGTATTCGCCACGCGACTCTTCAGTGTTCTCAGCTGTAAAGCGAAATGTGACCTACTGTTTTCTGTCGAAGAATATGTGGGAAACAAGTAGTTAGTTTAAGCTAGGCCCCACCAAACGCGTTCACAAGCGAATTGCGATTTTGATCCGAGCTTCTGCCGCCAAGCCGAGAGCACGATCGAGCAGATCAATCAATTTAGGCGCCGAGCGGGCGCCAATGAAGAAATTTGAAACCTTACATCGATGATGACGACTTTATAACAACGTTAACCCGCAAGAAATACTCGCGATACGCTCAAAATTTTCAGATAATTTAAATGAGACGTTTTTTCAACTGAAATGTTTGACTTGTCTGACTACTGGTCGTTGGATAGGAGGTAAAACGTCTCGTTCAAAACCCCTATTCTCGTACATATATAAGGCTCTCAGAGCGAAAGAGCCGTTCTCGTTCTGCTAATCATGACTATCCTTATCGAGACTGTTGGAAACCAAACCCTTTCCCACAAGCCAGCCACGCTGAAAGAAATTCTCAAGAACCCTTTCACGTATAAGGAGAAGGTTAGGAGGAAACGAGCACAAGTAACTGGTATTCTTTTACGGCCGCAACTTGATTTACTGATTAATGACCTGTTAGGCCATCATTGCCGCACAACAGGCTAGTCCAACTCTCGATTTCGGCGGGGTCACAATCATCAATCCGGTCAGTCCAATTCGCCATGCAATTCAACGGTTGAATTATAAATTTCCTTTGGCACAAAGGTATATCGGGGACCTAATCCATACCAAGGTCCTGAATTGTCCGACCCGAGAAATAAGGCAAATATGTTTATCCCTGTTCACAAAGACACAACCACGAAAGGACGCACCCAATACCCATCTCCCCCGTTTTTGTAAATGCGTTTGCCATCGAATGGCAAGGCAGAGCGCCCACAAAAAAAACGAACATAAATGCCAACTTAGCAACGACTGTCGATGGCACGGCACCAAGAATACCCCGAAGCATATTGTTTGAAGTTCGCACAGAACGCCCAACATTAACTCGACACTACCACAGCACGTAACGTCGAAACCCCTCAAACATCGGTTTGAGGTAGTTGGAGGCAAATGTAATCGTCAAATCACGAATTATGAATTTAGACACGGTTGTAACAAAGAAATTGCGCAGCATTGAAATGAATATTTTCCACGCGTGACATGTGACATAAGCGAATGTGTAATTCTGAATTCTTGCTCAGCGCAGGCTGGTGCGGTCTCCTTCTTCCGTCGTCAACCGTCCTAGTCCATTCCCTCAGCCCGCCTCGTCTTTATATCCAGCGTCTCCACTCCGCATTCTACTTCCTATCCTTTTGACTCTCACCTAGATCATGGCTGCTGTCCCTGGTCCCTTGTAAGCGCCTTGATTCCAGTACTGTGCTCTCATCTCACTGTCTGGCTCTGTTCGCGCAGGACGAAGAAAATCAGGGTCACAGGTACAAATGCTTCTACATCCATGTGCTCTATCTCTAATAACATCAATATCTTGCAGTTGTTGCCGCTGACGGTCTGTCGAAGCGAGATGTATTCCGCCTTCCAGATCCTTTTGCAATCATCACCGTAGACGGAGAGCAGACAAATACAACAAGCGTCATTAAGAAAACCCTGAATCCCTACTGGAACGAGAGCTTTGACGTGTAAGTATCTGGATTACCTGCTCGAGTCCTCTTGACTAATCCGAGTCTACCCCGGATAACAGAACGGTCAAAGACTCATCAGTCGTTGCTGTTCAAATCTTTGACCAGCGCAAATTCAAAAGAAGAGATCAGGGCTTCCTGGGGGTGGTTAATGTACGGGTCAGCGACGTATTGGACCTGGAGTTGGGTGGACATGGTGAGTCTCCCTGATGCGCACAGCACAGCATTTTGTGGAATCTGACTCCGACGTTTCATCCAGAAATGCTTACAATGGATCTCAAAAAATCCAACGACAATCTTGTCGTCCATGGCAAGCTTATCATGTATCTCTCCACGAACGTTGCTCAACCTATATCGAACCCGGGACCTACACAAGTAGCTGGCATCGCTGCTGGTCTCGCCGACTTGAGTTTGGGGACAAACTCACCATCCGCTAGCACCTCAAATCTCACGTTGGCAAATTCTGCAGCACCTGGTGCTCTCTCCAGGTCTGGAAGTTCTCACGCCACGGGGCCTGATGCAGCTGTGCCAGCTACCATTCCAGCTTCAAATAGCACTTCATCCACAACGACAACATCGGAGGATCCAAGTCAAGGTCCATCCTCTCATACTGCGCCCCGGCCTATTAGTACAACCTTATCTACTGGAGCATCGTCCGCCACTACTGGCACAACCGGATCTGCTGCAACGCCTGCCTCTATGCCACCATCTGCCAATCAAAGTGCTCAGCAAAATTCGACAACTCGCAACTTCAATCCTAATGTAGATCAGTATGGTGCACTTCCACCTGGTTGGGAACGCCGAATCGATCCTCTAGGGCGCACGTATTATGTTGATCATAATACTCGCACTACTACATGGAATCGGCCTTCGGCCAGTGCCGCTGTAAACAATTCAAATCAAGACAGCGAAACGAGTGCTGCGCGTGACCAACATTCGCGGCGCATCCTCGCCGATGATCTTCTTGAGGCGAATAACCCTTCTTATCGCGGTAGCACTGTCCCCAGTCAACCAGCGGCGGCGACGACCACAGCGGCTTCGACTGCCGAGACGCCTGCGGCTATCTCGACCAACACTACTACGACTGCGGGGTCAGGTAGCTTGCCAAATGGCTGGGAAGAGAGATACACGCCGGAAGGCCGTCCGTACTATGTCGATCATAACACGCGAACCACAACTTGGGTCGATCCTCGTCGCCAGACAATCATTCGTGTTATGGGCCCTAACGGTCAAGGGTCTGGGCTTCAACCTCAAACAATTTCGCAGCTTGGGCCCTTGCCCTCTGGCTGGGAAATGCGTCTCACTTCCACTGCCCGTGTCTACTTTGTGGACCATAACACCAAGACAACAACTTGGGACGATCCTCGCCTACCTTCAACTCTTGATTCGAATGTTCCGCAATACAAGCGTGACTTTAGACGCAAACTTATATATTTCAGAAGTCAACCGGCTATGCGTGCTCAGCCTGGTAACTGTCAGATCAAAATCAGGCGAAACCATATCTTCGAGGACAGTTACGCGGAGATCATGCGCCAGACACCGAACGACCTCAAGAAGAGGTTGATGATTAAATTTGACGGTGAAGACGGCTTAGATTATGGTGGTCTGTCAAGGTGAGTACTATTGACGTTATTCCTCGAGTCGACGCTCAGCCAGATTTAGAGAGTTTTTCTTCCTCCTCTCTCATGAAATGTTCAACCCCTTCTATTGTCTCTTTGAATACTCTGCCCACGACAACTATACCCTTCAAATCAACCCTGCATCTGGCGTTAACCCTGAGCATCTGAATTACTTCAAATTCATCGGACGGTGCCTTGGTCTTGGTATCTTCCATCGACGTTTCTTAGATGCCTACTTCATCGTTAGCTTCTACAAGATGATCCTCAAGAAGAAGGTGACCTTGTCCGATTTGGAGAGTGTTGATGTAGAGCTGCACCGTGGGATGACATGGATGCTGTGAGTTCACGACGTTTATCTTTGATTGAAGAAGGCTTATGATTACCAGTGATAATGATATAACTGATATCATTGATGAAACTTTCACGACGACGGAGGAGCGCTTCGGCGAGATGGTCACCGTCGAGCTCAGACCCGGTGGCGCCGATGTTGCGGTCACCGACGACAACAAGAAAGAATATGTCGACGCAGTGGTAGAATACCGTATCTCCAAGCGGGTGAAGGAGCAATTTGAGGCGTTCATGTCTGGATTCAGCGAACTGATTCCCCAAGACCTCATTACTGTCTTCGACGAACGCGAGCTCGAACTCCTTATCGGCGGCATGTCTGAAATTGATGTGTATGTTTTTCAACCATATCGTTTGGCATAATGCTCACCTATGATGCAGTGACGATTGGACCAAGTTCACTGACTATAGAGGATACGAAATGAATGACGAAGTAATCCAGTGGTTCTGGAAGTGCGTCAGGAGTTGGCCTCCCGAGAGGAAGTCACGTCTGCTACAGTTTGCCACCGGCACGTCTCGTATCCCCGTCAATGGTTTCAAGGATCTACAGGGTTCCGACGGCCCTCGACGATTCACAATTGAGAAATCGGGTGACCCATCGCAGCTGCCGAAGAGTCATACATGCTTTAATCGCATTGACTTGCCGCCTTACAAGGACTACGCGAGCCTGGAACACAAGCTGACCCTGGCCGTTGAGTACGTGTTTCCGCCTACACAGTATTCGCAACATTGATCTGATTTTTTCTGTTTAGGGAAACCGTCGGCTTTGGACAGGAATAAGCGTTTCCTGCAACATCACCGTCGGCGGGTGGTATCTTATCTCCGTCACTATGTTCCCTCCATGTTCATGTTTGTCTTCTATGTTTGATTACGACCAGAGTCCACCGAGTTTATCCTTTTTATATTGCCTCAAAGTTGAAACTGCGTAGCATTCCTATTACCTTCTCTGTACATCTATATTGTTGTCATTGTGCTCCCGCTCCTCCTCTGCTCTTTGCTACTATTAATCCTACGCGATTAATCGTGTTTCATGCCCGTTTATTCTCGGCCTGGCCCACCGCGAGGAGCGATTTACTTTACATGTACATCGCGGACTTAGTCTACTTGCTTACGTCGATTCATGCCTTTTTTAAACGGATTTATATAGCGTATTTTATGCCCCCATACAATCAGTTGATATTGCGAAAGCAGAGATGAAGCGAGTAAGCGAGCTATGACAAGCACACGTACGGTTCGCACCAGTTCAGACACAAACCTTACCCAGTATTGCACCGAACTTAGTACATTGGAGATTTTAAAAAAATACAATCTGCAATCTGCGGATTAAAAGCGCCATACAAGGGACATTCAGGAGAGTACATATATATTAGGCTCGGGCGAGAGCAGCCTCGACAACCAGAGCGTCCAATTGAAAAGAAAATAGAGTGGCAGTTTGATAGTAGCGAGCATATTTAGACTAAATATGAGAAGCGAGACAGCGGAGAGACAAGGCGATCTCAAAGATTATCGCTTTTCAAAGGCAAATGCTATGTAAATATCTAGACGAATACCCGGTCGGTCAGCGCGGGAAGACATAAGGGAAATTAAACACTGACTAGCCGCCTCCCATTGATCTTCGTTCATGGCACTCGCACCCTCGTCGTCCACCACCTTCATGCGGACAAGAAGTGGCTTAAAATCGGGATGGTCCTGATGCTCTTCAAAAACCTGATGGAATTCTTTCTTGTACACTGGGAAAAGGCCATAGTCTGCTGCCATCCTGAGGGAGAAAGAAGACTGATTAATACCAAACTCAAAGTGTGGTTGATAGGGCCATGCGCGAGAGGAACGGTCGTGTGTAAAATGTCGGAAGGGAACAATCATCGCGACGGACGAAAAACACGGCACAAAAGCAAATGCCGGTATGGAGAAGGGAATGCAGTACGGTCTAGACGCAGAGTACAGCGACAATGCACCGTCCCGATAAGCGCTTGACCGCGCGGAAGTGGCATAGACAACTCCATGGGAAAGCCAGATATTCGTCACAATTCTAGACCAGTGCAAAGCAACAGCAGACACGATCCGGCAGTGTTGTATTGCACCATCGGAATGAAAAAAATTAGACACGGCCGAAGCTGTTGTCAAACGCGATACCCGCCACCCCCGTGGAATACGTGAGAAACAGTGAAGGGGGGAAAGACTGATGCGCGAGGAATATGGGGATTCACAAATTCTTTCATCAAAGAAAGGTTGGGAAAGGCGGTATGATAGCAAAAGGGAGAAAGCGTAGCAGAATGGAAGATAGATTCCGAGATACGTACTGCACAAAATTACCCCACTGCACAACATATTCTGGGACATTTTCCACGGCGTCTTGTAGAAAAAACCAGTACTTCTGCCCGAAGAGGGGCCGTTCGCGATTGTCGAAGGTGATTTTGTAAACCGAGTTGCCGAATGATAGGTCTTCCGCATCTAGAGGAATGTTATCCAGATGTTCTCTGAACAAAGCAGATGAAAATCAAAAGCCAAAAAAAGAACAAGTTATAAGACGTACAGGAGCCAATCGGCATTCGGTATGGTTCCGATAAACACCCCCCCAGAGCGTAGATGCTTGCTGACATTGTCGAGCATGCAGCGCGCTTTCTGGATCGTCTCAAAGGCGTAGTGCATACAAAATTGCATGGAGACGACGTCAAAAGGCTGAGCAAGCCTAGCAGGTGAAAATGCCTTCGAAAGGGGTTGAGTATAGCAGTCTACGGCGGCGAATGTCGCGTCAAAGCGTGGCTGGCTAAGTGAGCTCCAGCGACCGTGCGCCTGATCTACCGAGATTGCAGCAATGTCTGGCCCACCTATATATTAGCTGGGGGTCAGCCGGAGGAACACAAGACACTTGCCAGCGCCAATAAGCTCCTTGACATGGGCCTTTGACCACTTTGTCATATCACCTCCCTTTCCGCAACCCATGTCGAGCACCTTGCCCCGACCCATCCGGGGACGGCCTGAGCCTGATAGCGGGCCTGCAACCTGACTCCTTTGGAATGCAGGATGACCAAAGCGGGTGATGAGAACCGACTTGACCCAGTTGTTAAAGTTCTTGAGGCCAATGATAGGCGACTCAAGGCGCTGCACAACGCCGACGTCGGGTCGCGAATTGTCTATGTATTAGATTAGTCGATCGCACACACAGGCCCGGAAGCTAGGACTTGCAATGCTCAACAACGACGCTAACGTCGCCGGCATGGCGCTTCTGCGGTCGCTTTTCTACAGGCTCTGGCTCATCGCTGGGTGCACGCTTCCGTTTACCGGTGAGCCGCGCGACGCCTTCGCCACGGTAGTTACGGAAGCGGAGTGTCTCTTCCTGGGTGAGCGGGATAAGAACCGAAGTGGCCTTCGTTAGCCGCTTTGTGGGATTGTATGGGATGGCTGGGGGCGGAGAAATGTGATTTATGTCCATGGATGACCTGCGGAGTGGCTCGAGGCCACCAAGAGCGTCCTGATCGACTGGAGCGTTGAGAAGAACGGACAAATGGGTCGCGCGGCGGTATAAGGTGGGGGAACGCTCGAGAGGCGAATTGAGGACGGCATCGCGGACAGGATCAAAGGCTGGCATTTTCTGAAAGGACTCTACACAACAAAGAGCTCGCTACAACTACCCTTCCGCTGACGTAATCTGGTCCCACTACGCGCCCCATCCCTCTACGTCCGTCGTCGAGCGCTAAGCAACTCGTCAGCCCTGCACAGTCTGCCCAGTGCTGCGCACTCACCTCAACATATGCGCTACGCGCCCTGATGCTGTCCAGTGCTTGCGCCAACGATTGATTATATTTAGACGTGTCCTTGCCCTGGGTCACGTCAGTGCTGGGAACATCCGCCCTATCACGCGTCTCGCACCTTGAAGTACGCCTCAATCGCCGCATAGTCCTTCTCGCTAGAGTAAAACTCCGTAGAGTACTATCCCCATGTAATTAACACAGGTACTCCTCGGATATATCGCTCTCCTACTCACCTTCACGAGCGAACCCAGTTGGAAGTTGGCCTCCAGCCGCTTGTACAGCTGGACATCGTCGCCGCATCAGGTCCAGACCAACCCGACTGTCATTGAATTACGTACCACGTCATAATTGTCCTCTAGATATTTTGTCAACAATCTGCGAGCCTTGAAGTTGGCTCCCAGGGAGACAAAGAAGTAAACAATATCCTGGTCGCGCGACTTATTGGTGATAAAGCGTGTCATCTCCTCGAGAAGGGCCACGTCCTGAGTTGCACCCATGGCCAGACTGAATTCACCAAGTTAACGACTTTTCTCCTCATCGTTATACGTAGTCAGCTTACATCGCAGCGGTCTTTTCCGACGGCGTCTTGGGCTTGTTGTGGATCTTGATCATCGCTTCAAATTCCTCGCGACCTCCATATTTGACCGCCTATCCGAGTAAGTATCGTAACTGTGGGGACTCAGGGAAAAACTGTAAAAACCAACCGCATTGAAAGTGGGACGCTGCAGGTCCGCTGGAATTTTCGAGTCATCACCAGTTTCGGAATACTTCCGGAAACGGCCTCGCAGCTCCTTGATCACTCTGCCAAATCAACCAAATGTTAAAATCGTTTCAATTTCAATGACAAGATTACGCACGCTTCATCACCGGCGTTCGAAGCTTGAACAATAGCCAGAGTTCTCAGAAGAGAGGTGTCCATTGAGTCCTTATCCGAGTATTCAAAGCCCAGTTTCTCGACCAAGGGCACAAACAGGCTCTACAAACCATCAACACATTGTCAGTCAGCCTTAGAAGCACGATGTGCGACACACCACTTACCCTGCGGAGAGCGTTGAGCTTGTCGACAACCTTGGGGTTTTCCCACCAGATGGAAATCAGCTCTCCGAGACTGTTGGCGATAACTCGCCAGACCAGGTCTACAAATGGGCTGTTATCAGCCCCTTTTTAAATAAATCTTAAAAAAGATGACCAACATTCCGTCTCATTCTTCCATAGGTTAACAAGCGTCAGTGCGCTGCTGAGTTTGGCAAAGCCTGCCATGGACAGAGCAAATGCGTCCTGTGCCAGACCCATCCTGTCATCCAAACTGAAAGCAGAATTCTCTTTGGCCGCTTCCGCCGCGATCTTGGTCAGACGTTCTGGTGTGTAGAGCACGCGGACTACAAGTAGCCTGATAAATGCCAATCCAATTTAAACCGCAGACACTCACAAACGCCAGTAGTTCCTGCATTAAGCTTGAATGGCTTGCGCGTGTCAATAGCAATGGTGGCCTCGCGATCTTGAAGAAGGACAGTCGTGTCAATATTTGTCTTGCCGTCTTTAGTTGATGCAATGCTTAAAGGAATGTTCCTACATAAAGAAATAGACGTCAATAACGCCCCTCCGCCGTATGATTATTGTATATACCAGATTGTCTCGTTGTCTTTGGGCTCAGCTGGGCCAGTCTCCAAGAATCGATCCTGACGAACCTTGATCCCATCCGCTGTTTCGGTGATGGTGAGTACAGGGTAACCAATCTTGGTGATCCAGTTCTCCATGAGCTGAGTGATGTTAGCACCAGTCGCGGTGCTGATACCCTCCCAGAGGTCGTGCGTAACACTGTTCGCGAACAATTTTTTCTTCAAATAGAGCGAAACACCTTGGAGGAACTTTTCTTCGCCCACGTAGTTGGAAAGCATGCGGAGCACTAAGCGTATTATTTAATTGAGATGAAAAGAATACCGATATCAACCACACATACCTGATGCCGCTTTAGAGTATGACAGAGCATCAAAGATCTGAGTGAATGTACAGTGAGCTCGACATGAACAAAACAGAGATAATTATGTATCCAGACCTGGTTGATATGGTTGGCATCGGGGCACTCAACCTCGATCGGATGAGATGACAGTTTTGCGTCTAAAGCTAGCGCTCTGTCGAGATGATCTGTAATAAACTCTGAAGTAACATGCCAATCCGGGAAGACCCTGCATGATTAGTTAGCACCATGTTGAGATCACAAAAAGGGAAATATTTACTTATCCGGGATGATGACTTCACCCATCTAAACACCCAATCATCGCATGAGCACAGGATCAATGTATTTCGGGGAAAATATAGCATACCAATGTCGCAAAACCTGCATCATGACTCAGCAAGATTCATAGAATTCTAATAGAACCACGTACCCTCATTCAAATAGAGATAGTTCCACCATTCCATCGTTGTGATGTTACCAAACCTGCAGAACGATGATGAGATTGATCCTCACTAGTCGTGTATAACGCGCAGACATACCACATGTGAGCCACTTCGTGACTTTGAACGGCAGCGACGCGCTTCTTGGCTGCTTGATCTGCTCGCTCGGGATCAAGCAAGAACACACTCAATCGACCTGTGATCAAGCCCCAATTCTCCATAGCACCTGCATCAAAGTCACTGGCCTGCATGTTATGTGAGTATCGCCACTGGACAGAATCAACGGGTTACTTACGACGAGAGTGTCGAGCTTCGGGAGAGGATATTTGACGTCGAAAATCTTTTCATAGAGAGGTAAGACAGCAGCCTTAACGTCGAGCGCAAATTGGGCCTGATGGATGACGTCGGCGGTTGCTGGATAAAGGATCAATACGTGACAAATTGATATTCAAAACTCAATGATTTACTGTAGATGCGAAGCGGAATCGTTTTCCCACTCAAAGGCATGACCACAGATTTTTCCAAGAACTTGAAGTCACCGTTTGCGAAAGCCACAATATAGGTCGACATCGGGGGCGTCGTTTCAAATTTGCTGATCTTCCACTTCTCATTCTGGAGTGGTGCAGTTATTGCCGCAATGTCGGGGGATGAATTTACGCCGTACTGGAGAGGCTCCTCCAAGATAGCAGGCATGTTGCTCAAATTTACGGTACCCTCGCGCGAAATCAAAGTTACTCCAAATGTTGCCTTCAGAAGAGGTTCGTCCCAGCAAGGGAAAGCACGACGTGCAGCCGTGGGCTAGGGAGCAATATTAGCCGAAGTATGGGCAAGGATCTCCGCAAATATATACCTCGAACTGAGTAAGGGAATAGTACTTGGTTTTTCCGTCTTCCTCCCAAGAAGACCTATAGTATCCCGTCATGCTTCCAGTGAGCTTCCCGCTGAACCCGATCTTGAGCTCCGCCTTGGAACCCGCCGGCAGGGTGCTCGCTAACTGATAGGTCGTACGCTCCTGAACCTTGTCAAAAGAATCGAAGGTTGCATCTTGCTCTTTATTCAAAGCATCGGAGTAGAGAGTTCTGGAAGCGATACACGCTTAGCCTCCGATGAAGAAGATGGAGAATGAGAACACACGCTTTTCCCAGCTCCAAATCAGACGTATTGAGAACGATTTTTGCAGTATCGGCCTTAACATCTAGACTAGAGAGAGTGAACACGGAGAATAAGAGATATAATGGCATACGTACTCAACCTTGACAAAACCTTGAAATGTTAGATTTTCAAGATCCGTCTTAATGGTGATATCGTAGTGGGTGGGTTTAACATTGGTTGGTAAACGGTAGGGATCCTCAATTGTAGACATTGCTGTGGTTGAAAATGCTCTGAGAGATGGCGGCAAAAGAGGCGATGCAAGTTTTGAGTTGAGGTTACGGGGCTTAGTACTTTGCTGATAGGAGGATGGCTCTCTTCTTGGCTTTTGAGTGATATGAGACTCGGGAGGAGCACATGGCCTGTCTTGATGACATATGTATCTCCTGGCGGTCCCATCGATTAAATTAGGCAACACATGGACGCGTAATGAAGTCCCTTGTGCGCCTCTAAGAATAAGACCATGAAAAGAAAAAAGGGACACGTATTTTGGAACGCGTAGGAAGGAAGACGACATGCACCTCGGTGACAATCTTCAATTAGTAAATAAACAATACAAACGGACATGATATCTCCATCATAAAAGTATTGATCGCGATCCGCGGTTAGTAGCAACTTAGTATGTACAACTTACAAGAAAAGTGCGTTTCATGACTCCTGAATATTGTCACAACCTAACGTCCCTAGGCAATAATTATGACTTGAACCAGCACTGAATAGACAATTGGCGTATACGTGAATTACAGGAATGTAATACTAGTGCGGTATACTAGTGCGGTATTGGTATAAAACTACAAGCGCACGGAGACAGCATCATACATATGCCGCGATGAATTAGCGTACAGAACAAGTTTCCAGAGGGGTAAGCAAGTATTCAGAGTGGAGCAGCAAGCCTTTTGAACAGCGGAAGGGTCCCATCGAGAAAAATAATGTTCAAAGCAGTCACGGTCCAGTCCTCAAGTTTCGTCATTGAGATGCAGCGGGCCAAGGAGACTGCTGATACGCTGAAGACAAGTAATTGAAGAGGTTGTCATAGTTCAAAGTTCAACATTTGACTTCATTGCAAGTGCCTTCTGAAAAAGAGTCGTCGGGAATGTTTTCGATAGACTGTGACGGCTATGATTCACGGAGACGTCTTTGAAGCACTGAGCCAGCTGTTCACTAGATTTGATATAGTCATGGGTGGCAGCATCAAGTTCGTTACAGTGCGACGAATATTTTTCTTCGAGGTCCATCATATCGTTGAAATATTGAATACTAGATCCAAGCAGTCCCCGGGATTATGTTAGCCAGTTGGTTATAATAGTCAAAGGCAAAAAGGGGACCTGTCTTGATACATCTCATGGAGGCCGTTTGCAGTATCCTCAAGCATTTTACGCTGACCGATATTCAAGCTTGCCGTTACCTTCTCAAATCGATGCTCGATGTTGTAAACAACAGCCTATGCAAAGTCGTTGTGCGGACTAATGCCATCGAAGCAAAAGTCACTTACTTTGTTTATTTGCTGAACAACCTGGACAACTCGTGAACACTCGAACATTTGAAATTTGGTGGAGTGTTCTCACTGCAATGATCTGTTTCATGGGATCTTCCTTAGCTTTTGTATACGATAGTTGCTTCGATCGCGAGTTGGATCCTAGAAGCGAATGTCTAAAGCGATCGTGATCCCGACCTAAATCATAATCAAATGGATGATGGTGTTGTCAAGGTCAGATATGACTGACCTGTCGACTCTGGCTGGACCTTTCTGGGATGAGGTATTGATATCTTGCGGGGAGTTTCCGGACGGAGCAAGGCAAAATCAACTAAGGATCGTTTATTCTGGCCATCATGTATTGGAGTCGCACGATTAATTTCATGGAGCACCGATGTCTGTTTTACGGTATCGACCCTTTGAGGCAAAGGGGGTGCATTGACGACAAGGGGAGTGCTCGCTTCCTTAGCCAATTTCATTTTGACCGTGTATCGCTTATTGTGTCGATCATGGGCTAAATCGACAGTTGGGGAAGTGTCTGCAGTATGGGAGAACTCTTTTGCCTGTTCTTGGGGGTTATCTTTCTCGGCCCTTGTTGGGGGCGGCACAGTTGCTTTCGGTTTTATGTCAAATTTCTTTGTTTTGTTGGCAGGCAATGGAGATTTGATATCTGTGAGGTCGATTACAACCGTTTTGCGCAATGGAGCATCGTCGTTGGTGGCGGCTTGTGGTTCCTAAGCGTAGGTGTATATGAAATTTATATCGAAGAAACACGAGAAAAAATAGCTATCCTTACTGTTTCAGCATGTGGTAAAGAGTAATGGCGCTGTGGTGATGCTTGGAATATTTCAGCGGCATCAAAGGAGGGAACATCACCGCGGGACTCGTCTTCTGTGTTTGAATCCTCGATGAGATGTCCATCTGGTTCATGTTGAAAGACGACTGGATCGCATGATGCTTTGTTCCGCACAGAGAAATTAGGGTCCTCCCAGGGCGCTTTAGAGTTTTTGTGAATCTTTGGGATGCTGGTTTCTTTCACAGGAGATTCTATCTTCGATAATCTCGCCGAACGTCTGATTTGAGGGATGTCGCCTGCGTCGGCAGATTTCTTGAAAGGCACAGCTAAGCAACGGCAGATTTTCAAGGCAAAGGAACTTACAGGAAGAATATGGCTTATTTCTTTTACAGTTTTTCCGCTGACATCTGACTGTTTCTTCTGGGCAGGAATTTGCTTTCTTTGTACTTTAACTTTTGGTACGGGTTTACCGTTTTTACCTTTCATCTCGGATGCCCTTGCCTTCTTGGCAGTCGAGCTTGGAATTGTATCAAAATCTATAGAAGCAGAAGCGGGCATCGCAGGGGAAGATGGCGATCTCTTTCTGGTGTATTTTTTAATCTTCGAACGTCGGACGGGACTTGTGCTTGTGGATTCGTGGCGACCTCGTTTCAACGGAGGTTCCACCTTGGTATCAAGCTCTGTCTCACTAAGTTCGATGTCCATGATTGGTCTCTTCTTTTTGAGTCTCTTCGTATCTTGTTCTCCGGATTTTGGCGGTAGCGGTTCATCGTCATCGGAAAGTATAATGACTTGTTTTTTCGGAGGCAATGCTCGGGGAGTGATTCCCTTGGCTTCAACTTCACCAACCTCGTCGCTATGATCAGAACCAGGATCCCGTGTGTTCTTCGTAGGTTTTTGGGCGGTCGGCTCGATCTTTGGTGTAAGACGAAGACTTCCATTGGAATCCAGAAGTGCGGTAGATAAGGGCAACGTGCATTTCGTGTTATCGGCTCTTTCGACAGCAATCGCAGTGATTTGTGGAAGGTCTGGTACGAGAGGCGATGTTTCGAACTGATTGCCAGATTCTCTCTCAGACTTGGGAGAAGCCAATGCCCAAGCTATAGAATGTTAACCAGCAGTACCGCAACCATGATTGAGCTGTGTGCTTACATTGAGAAAGCTGTTGAAGCCGTTCCTATTGGTACACGTCAACGAATGACAAACGCAATTGTCAAACCACCTTACTTGAGCAAGAATATGGGGGTCTCTTTTAGTCGGGTCAAAATCTAATTTAATCGGCTCTCCTTTTGATGATTTGTCGTTCCTTACCCTTTTGATTGGCTTGCATGCGCGAATGTTCATGAGATATGCATATGTTATCATAAAAGTTATAAGAATACGCACTAGTCGTCGACTCTTTAAAGCTCCCAAGAGGTTGCTGAAGCAAGCTTTATTTATGTTCCAGGAAAATAATATATTGTCGCTGAGGGGTATAACCATGGGTTTGCTTCCGATTACGGGCGGTTTTGTAAGCTTGAGAGTAACATGTACATGGTCGTTTAAAGGTTCGAACGAAATGTTTGACACTGTGGCATATGGTACAGAGAATGTTTCTATTCCACCCGCCTGGATTTTTTCGAATGATTTTTTCGAATAAGTACGGGATTTGAAAGTCAATCACGCAAATACTCACCTTGTCTATATTGGCGATGAATCGGGTCTTATCAACATAGAAGGGAGCAGAGACGTCCAAGGGAATTTCATTGAGCCTAACTGTAGAAGCCTCAAAAGGCTGAGGACTGCAGAGCATGAGATATGTTTTAGAAGAATTCGACTCCTTACAATGTCATGTCATGTTCAGCTAGAGCCTTCATGATTTTGTTCGATGTCAAACTCCAATCTGGGCTAGTTATATCCTCGAGGAGTTTTTGAATATGCTTGCCAGTATTGTCAAAAATCACGAGATCAAAGACACTCTTTATAAAAGCTGATCTCTTTGCTCTCCCCCCTTTCTTGGAGGGTATTAGACTACCAAATAAGTCCAATAAAGACTCCAAGGCTAGAAAGTCTGGCGGGGTGACTCGTCAATTTGAACAATCACGCTCCCACAGAGGGTTTTATTACCTTTGGTCTCGAAAATAGTGAGGCCCATTGCTTTTCTGAAATAATATATCAAATAAGTCAATGCTCGACATTCTTAATGCATGAATTACCGACCTATCAATATGATCACGTAGGTTTGTAACATTTCCAGGGTGAGAATCCACGGAAGCTGTAAGTGTTTGATATACCTTTACGGATGGAAAGATAAAAAGGTGCATATATGCGTATAATAATATCAGAACTGACCAAGGAAGATAGTTCGGTATGGAAACGGAGTGGTTTCCTGGCTGCAGTGAAATGCGCAGGACAGACAATAGGGTAAAACGCATTAGCTATGCGTTCTCGGAAAATTTCTATGGCAGGCAGTCTCAGCGATGTGAATATATTCGAGCTGGTCTAATATTACTTACTATTAGTGTTTTCGTCCAGGAAATCCTTTAAAAAGGGTTATTACGACGACTGTTTTCAAGATCGAGGATAACCCACTAAAAGACTTGAAAATATCGAGACAATAACAGTCTCCCATGT
Source organism: Hypholoma fasciculare (assembly GCA_016801325.1). Classification (NCBI taxonomy): domain Eukaryota; kingdom Fungi; phylum Basidiomycota; class Agaricomycetes; order Agaricales; family Strophariaceae; genus Hypholoma; species Hypholoma fasciculare. Next base: position 29,958 of record JAEKIV010000121.1, on the reverse strand, counting down.
GCTGGGTGAGTTTTCTGCATTACTTGGCGTCGCAGGAATTTCTTTATGATAGAGAAACAGTAGGACGGATGCCGCATAATTGAGAGAGGGCAGCACCACTGAATCTGGCCCACAAAACAAAGGTAACAATCGGCGTCGAAGACTTTCGGAAACGCTTATGAGTGTTTTCTCAGAGAGACCAAAGGACCCCTGAAAAGGTTTGAAGCACAAAGATCTTGTTTTTCCACGACTTGTCCCAATAAAGTTTGATTGAAGCTCACAAGTAGTCGCGCAGCTGAACACAGATGCGATATGGCCTCCTCTATAACGATATTGCCTTTACGAGCGACTTCAGGTATATTTTCGAGGCAGTGGATTGCTTGATCCAGATGCTCCATAGCACGGAGTAGGATCGGATCTATGGATAAGACTTTGAAAAGGCTATGCTGGGGGCATAATACAGACAGTGTGCGGGTCTGCAAGAGGCCAATTGTCACTTCGGAGTCACGGCCGCGTCACATGCAGTTTACTCATCGTCCGCAACGGTGGCCTCTTTACTCACCTTGTTCCGCACCCACCACCAACTAAATTACCAGGAGCTTTCCCCCTTTTCACACAATCCTGTTTTCTCCTGAGATCGTTACTTAATTAATTGTAATTCTTCCATCACCTCTGTATCATCACCCTGCTACTGGGCCCTTCCCCACATTACTTCCCGCATTCCGCCCTCTTTTCAATACTTGAGCTTCATGGGACAAAATAGCTCGAGATTACAAGAACAGACTTCATCACCTACTCCCAGAATCAATTCTAGCCCACCATCCTCTGTCTCTGGCACCAGTTCCGACTTTCAACCTCTCGATGCGGGCACCGATGGCTCGCACAGCTCACAATCTCGACGTTCTTCCTTCCGAAAGTCTTTGCTCAAACTTGTCAGGCCTTTGAGCACCCGCAATCGAGTCAACGGAGACACCACAAACTCCGGTGATGTTAGACGCTCGTGGCGCAAATCCAGGCGTTGGTCCAAGACGCATAATCCAGTGATAGATGAAGAAAGCCATGGTCCAGGTCCTTCAGAAAGGGACAGTCTCATTTCTGAAGCTCCAGAGCTGCCTTGTAATTCCGGCAAAGGAAAGCAACGAGAAATCACTCCAACATTGCAAGAGAATGAAGATCACACCACTACTGCGACTCTCGACGAAAGTGGTTTACTCCCATACCCATTGACCTCTTTTGGTCCAGAACACCCTTCAACCTCTGCAGAAACGTCGTCTGTGGCTGCGGATTCTTCTATACTCTCTTCTCTACGCATCGGACATGATGCCCAAGATGACCCTAACATAGACTGCGGATCCGATACAACTAGTCAACATTCCTCTGCTGCATTAGGAGAAGATCCTGAAGGAACTCACCCCGCACCACCAATACCGCAAACCTCTACGGCTCCAAGTTCGTTACATAGACAATTTCCACCTCCAGGAACTCTTGTCGTCGTTCAGGGCATAGTCCATACCACTGATGTGTCCAGGCCAAACGCTACTCCACCATTTGTTTCTGGAATTGTCGCCAATACGGACGATGCATCGACATCCCAGTCTAGTACTACAATTGACACGCCACCTGACCAAAGTACTTCACGCTCTCGAAACCGATTATCTGCTCTACTTCGACCGCGATCGTCTTCGCGTCCAGTATCCACTGTAATCGGGGATCCTACAGCAGTAGCAACAACATCTGCCGCTCAAACAGAATCTACCTTCTTGACTGGTTCAGATTCTTTTACGGTGTCAGAGGAGAATACAGTCGGTCTGAACTCCAGCGAAGCGACTCAAGTAACTTCTCAAGAGCCTCCTCCGGTTGTGGAGAATCGTGCTCCCCTTATCTCTTCCAGCAGCATCGATGTTTTAGGTACTCTTCTAAGGTTCGTGTATTCATCATTCACTAGTTCTCGTCTGACGTGTTCCGTCTGCAGCGTTGCAGCTGCAGCAACGGCGGCGTCTCTACTGACAGGTTCCTCCGAACCTATCTTGTCATCAGGTTTGGCTCCCCCGCATCCCAGCATCCCTTCCTCTCGCGTATCACAGTCTACTGCTCCTACTACATCTATGCCCAATCTACCTTCTTATAGCCCACCCCAAGACAACGCCGGGTTTCCTGATGTGATTACTGCAGGAAGATCGGAGCGCATGCGTCAAGCATGGGGTACAATTCGTGAGCGCTTAGGATTGCGTCCCTCAACATCACCTCCAGATGACGGCATCGGAAGCCACCGTAATCAAGACGTCACTAATTCGGACAGTACATCTAGTATGCCGGCAGTTGACGGAGTGGAATTAGGGACCCCGATCGATACACGGGAATTAATGTTGGCAGAGATGGCGAGGGCATTCAATATTGGGCTGGGACTGAACGGCCTCGGAGGTCTAGCACCTGGCCCCAATCCTGCAAGTGGACACACTGACCGTGATGCCGCCGGTAATGCCAACAGTGCACAGGAATCTCGTACCTCTGCAGAGGAGTCACAGACGCGAACAACATCGGACGATTCTAACACTACGCTTCCCCCTGAGGGCAGCTTTGAACGATTTTTAGTCGATCTTCAAGTCGATTTGCGTGTTGCACTGACACGGCCAGACAACGATTCTGAACCTGAAAGTCATCAATCGTTACCCCTGGAACCGGGACCGCAGCATGCAGGCTCGACGAACGGCGATGATAATATTGCGTCACCTTCACGGGAGCCCTCTTCTAGTGCTGGCGAAGGAAATTTGCAGTCTACTGGCGCGGACGACCGACCCGTGAACGGAGAACACTATCATGTTGAACCGCCGTCCATTGAAGTCAGGGATGATTACATAGACATACCCCTTCTACAAGATGTTTCTGATTCAGGTTCTGAGTCAGATACTGGTGATATTGTGGCAGATGATGGTCAGTGATTTGTGTTTCGATGATATATGTATTCATTCATTCATTGCATTGTCATTACAAGATTTCCAGTCAGCTGAACAGCGGTCAACACACGAAAGTGACCAAGTGCCTGTGAATGCACCGCAACCTCTGGCATCAGGGACGGCTCGCATCGACGCAGCGGGACGAATAAATTGGTGGAGATTATACCGATTTCCTCCTATTATTTCGCCCCATCCAGATTCGGCCAGTCAAATAAGTCCACCTCTAATAGCAACACCCACACTGGCTACAGCAAATGAACACTCTCTTTCTACATCTTCTCCAGTGACGCCGCTCAATGATGGGGCCCCAGTGGAATCCGTCAGTCCTCAAGTACCTAATCAGGATACACCTTCGCCGCCACAGAATTCTGTCGTCCCGGTTATTGTTGTGGGCCTGCAATCAGTGACTTCTGAATGGCGGCCTGATCTACCCCAGCAGCCGGGTGATGATGGAGTTGATCTATTTGGGTCGTCTGCTGCAGGCGGAAACCCTGATGACGACAACGACAATAATGACGATCTAGATGGTTGGGGGGGTCAGCACCATGTAGGGGGAGGCAATGGAACGGACAGCGCGAGAGGGCGTGGAAGAGCGAGAGGATGGCATTCTCGAGCGGCTGACGCCATACGGAACTTGCGGCCTGGACGGCGCAACGCGGAAGCAGGTTTAAGTGCACAACTACCTGCCATTACCCCCGGGAGTAGAACTTTCTTAATATATGTCATCGGAGGTGAGTTTAGTTTATCTTTGAGTGGAAATGAACTAATATGTGATTTAGGATATTACCCTCCGGATCACAACATCGTCACCGGTGGACCCAACATATTGGACTCGTTCGAAGCTCTCCTGTGTGTAGTCGCCTCGATCGTTTAGAATTAAGCACCATACTAATATAGTTGAACCTTAGTGAACTCGCAGACCTATTGGGGCAGGTCAAGCCACCGACTGCGTCGAAAGACGAGATCGATAAGTCAGGACTTGAGATCATCAACGCGTCCGGTTTGCCACAGTATGAGAAAGACGGCAAGGTTTCATCTAATTGCTTGGATCGAGTAAGTTCTTTTGACTTGCCTCGCATTCATTTCGATTATAACTCAAATCTTAGTGCTTAATCTGCCTGGACGATTACGAGAAAGAAGATCCTATTCGCGTCATGTCTTGCCGGCACGCCTTCCACAAGGTTTGCGTTGATGAATGGTTGCAAAGGGGCAGAAACAACTGTCCTGCTTGTCGATCCACAGTGGGTCGTGCCCGTGCTCTCGTCATACTTATGTGATGCTAACAATCCTTCTGTTAGGGAGTAACGACAGACAGTCATCCTACAACCCCCTTTCCCGCCGCGATGTCATAAAAAAACAAACCAATTACTGCAGGACAATTGTATTCTATCTTGCCAAACTGCTAACTTATGCACACTTCCCCTTGTTACTTTGAAATACCGTCACCGCATCCTACCACATCTTGTTTCCATCAATCCAATCTATGTTTTTTAGCTTCACTTACACATTAACCAGGCATTGTAGCATCACCAATTCATTCGTCTTGTTATATTGTTCAATCGCCATTCGTTCTTGTATTCGAAAATGAGATGTTTCGTTTATGTCATGTAGTATTCGCAGAAAGTAAACTGCTGTTGGATTCCCTGGATTGTACTTTCGTTAGTTCTATGATACCCGTAAAATTGCATGTATGGGTGGCTATACTATAATATTACACGAATTGGTTATTCAAATAAATAGAAACCCCACTTCTGGCTTTGGGGGCGATTGTGTAAGTACGGGCATTGATACTCCAATATGTTCGATCTCAAAATTTAGCAACTTCCATGCTAGCTGATTTTCGTCGTCCTTTAGTAGGTGGCAACGACTGACTTACAAAGTTGATTAAATAATATAAACGCAATACACAACAAGTAAAATACTCCTCTGTTCCAAGACTTTCTTTCGACTCATGTATTTGTCGAATACGTTCAGTAGCTTACATTACTTATCTTTACATAGATCAAGTGTGCCATGCACTAATGATAACAATTGTGAGCCCAAAGCACGTTTTACTATTCAAAATGATCCAGGCTCGCGTTCTTCATCTACGCATATAAGAAAAGGTAGAAAAGGCCAAATCACCATGGCAATCTTCCGGGGGGTGCTACAACATGACATAGAGAAGCGGGATTGATTATGGATAACAATGAAAAATGTGATTGATATTGTATACGTCTGAAAACTCTGAAATTGTTCAGACAGGTGTTGTCACAAAAAAGAATAAGGCGAGGTTCAATGCTAAAGAAATGATCTAGAGATCTTCGTCATCCTCAGGGAGAGGGACGGCCTCGGCCTAGAGTAACAAATTAGTGGCATCCCACAAAGCTAAATGAAATACACATACACGTTGCAACTCTTGGGCGTATTGTTCCATCAGGGCAGCATCCACAGCAACCTCAGCGGGGGCCAGGGCGGGTGCGGCAACGAATTCCAGAGTAGGGTTTCTGAAAGACGATAACGATCAGCTGCATTGTTCGATCGCACATTGACGTATTACAAACCCGACAAGTTTCCTCGCAAGCCACAAGAAAGGCTTCTCAAAGTTGTAGTTGGATTTTGCCGAAATTTCGAAGTATTGGAGGTTCTTCTTCCTGTGGAAGGTGACGGCTCCAGTCTTTACTTTGCGCTCCTGATCGGGTAAGATCTATGAGAATCGGAGGCTACCAAGTATCAAACAAGTTGCAAACCTTAATGTCGACCTTGTTTCCACAGAGTACGATGGGAATGTTTTCGCAGACGCGCTCGAGATCGCGATGCCAGTTAGGTACGTTTTTGTAGGTGATGCGGGACGTGACATCAAACATGATGATTCCGCATTGGCCTTGAATGTAGTATCCATCACGGAGACCACCGAATTTCTCCTGCCCAGCTGTGTCCCAGACGTTGAAGCAGATGGTTCCGAAGTTGGTGGAGAACTGGAGGGGATGAACTTCGACACCGAGAGTGGCTGATTGAAGGAAATGCCGTTAGGATGACCGTAAGCGCGTCAAAGTCGGCCAGGTGCGACTTTGAATAGTGTCAAGTAAGACTATCGCGTACCGATGTATTTTTTCTCGAATTCACCAGTCAAATGGCGCTGAAAGGGAGCAGATCAGCACACGATCTGCATTGGTACAAAACTGAGCGCAAGGTCATACCTTGACGAAAGTGGTCTTTCCAGTTCCACCATCTCCGACTGCACTCCATCAACAGGGATCGCGACAGACACAGAGAGAAAGTGGTTGATTTCAGGATGAAAGGGTGGCGAGGTGGTTGAATCAAACATCGATCAAAGAGGAAGAGGCAAGATCGCGTCAGATGGGGCACCCAGAACGATGAAGGAAGCTGAAGACGTACCAAGAACAAGTTTGAATGTCGGGATATTGGTAGATTGGTCGGCCATGATAGTGAGGATGCGGAGGAGTGGAGTATAAGGGCAAGATGCACTTCAAAGAAATAAGAGAAAATATTGAGTCAGATAAGGTTTGCGATGAATGGTGATCCCCGAAACTAACCCACGGCTCCGCATGGATCAGCCATCCTCACTCATTTCCAATTCATGTCTTTGATATACGCTCAATATGTATGCGTCTCATATACATCCCTTGGGCTGTGGACGGTACTCTCAGGGACCATCCGAGTGTGTTAAGCGCTATTTGAAAAATTTGATCCAAGCCTAAAAGTCGTAAGTCAAGGCTGCCGCGCCGCAAAGTCGTGAACCCCCAGCATTCCTTCACTAATTTTATAACGGTTGTCGGTTAGCTGCTTCCGTTTGCTTATGAAAATAGGTGGCGGCCGGCCATGCGGCCGAAGCAAGCAGAACTAGGCGGCATCTTCGGCTCGATTCGTCGGCACAATCTATATTTTAAAAATGCGGCCGGCTTGATGTAAACCAGCGGCTTCATGCAGTCCGGCCCTTTCCCCGATGTATCAACAAATTATGGTGCTCAGTGCGGTCCCATCCTACTTAAGCCACGCACCTGTGGGAGCGGTGGATAGCTGACATTCGCCTCCCCCCACCTTGTCGTTTCATCAGGCTTTTCCGCCATGGCCACTGAGCAAAGCAAGCCGGCAGAAGACCTTGCCCAACCCCAGGATCACCCCTCCACATCCGCTAAGAAAGCTCCTGGGGAATCATGGAAGAACAATGAAACACATTTGCTTCCCCACAATCGCTTGTCTATTGTCCGTCGACTGAACTCAATCAACTGAATACTACTAAATGCAGGCTTGTAGGTGTTTGCAGGTCTTATGGCTTGTGTCTTTTTAGCCGCTATAGATCAGGTTCGTGCTTTTACCTGCTCGTCCCTGCACATCCTTTGCTAATTCTATCATCAAGACTATCGTTGCAACCGCGCTACCTACAATCATTCAACAACTTGGAGGCGGGAAAGATTACAGTTGGGTTGGAACGTGCGTCATATGCCTCACCTAATTACACCCTGATCTTGATAATCTTCCAGCGCATACCTGTTGGCCTCCGCGAGGTTAGAGGGAACTTACGCCATTGTTGCAGCAATGTCTAATTTTGCCGACTTTGAAAACTGTTCGCACCATTTTCAATAGCCTTTCGCCCTTATACGGTAAACTTTCAGACCTCATAGGACGAAAGCCTATCCTATACGCTTCTATCATTGTTTTTCTGGTGCGCTCCTTTAACCTGAGAACATTACAAAATACTGATTTACAGAAATAGATTGGATCGGCGCTGTGCGGCGCAGCACAAAGTATTGTCGGTGTGCTCCTTCGAGCTGATTCATGTTACTGATATACAAATATTATTCCTGTAGGTCTGGTTAGTAGTATCAAGGGCGGTCCAAGGTATTGGTGGGGGTGGTATCGTCCAACTTGTCAATATCACCATCAGCGATATCGTGCCTCTCCAAGAGTAAGCATCAGTGCACTGAAACAGGCGTAAGCAAGCTTATTGTCAACCAGACGAGGCAAGTATGGAGGTCTCATTGGAGCGACATGGGGAATTGCCAGTGTGGTTGGACCACTTCTCGGTGGGGTATGTCTTGATTTTTTCTTTGGCTTATAGACGGTTTCCTGATCGACTTTCTCGAGCTCAGGTCCTCACTGATCATGTTTCGTGGAGATGGTAGAAATTGAACCCTCATCTTTTTGTTCGTCAAATCTGACTAGATTCTTAGGTGTTTCTTCATCAATTTGTAAGGTTGTGTCCTGATGTCTTGAATTGTTAATTAGATGGCAATAGGCCTACCGGTGGTGTTGCCGCTGGCCTTTTATTTTTCTTCCTCAACCTCAATCCACACCAAGGGAAGTCTTTGAAGGTGCATACTCAGGAATTCGACTTCTTAGGCTTGTTCCTGGTCGTGGGTGGCGTGATTCTTCTGCTTCTCGGTTTCAACGAGAGCGAGACAAGTTGTGAGTGAACCTCCGAATCTCATCAATTTGCGGTACTCATCACTTCTAGGGTCTTCAAAACAAACAATTGTTCTGCTGGCAATAGGGACTGTCACCCTTGTGTGCGGTGCCATCAACGAAGCATTCACGAAGCGCTCGCCCATTATTCCTCCGCGCTTGTTCTACGTGCGTTTTCTCGCCGAGAATAGCTACCTTAATTCATTTCAGAAATTTAACAGACGCGCACGACTGCTATACTATTGATCGTCACATTCCTTCACGCTCTGGCATTCTTCTCGGGGGCCTACTATCTCCCGTTGTATTTCCAAGTTCTGGGCGCTTCCGCAACGAGATCCGGAGTGGAGTTCGCCTTTCATCTCAGCTGTAATATTTTTTCTACTGACAGTCTTTCACAGGATGCTCCCTTATTCATTGGGGTGCGCTGCCACATCAGCCATCTCTGGGATCGTCGTCTCTCGCACAGGTCAATATCGACCTGTAATGTGGGTGGCCTTTGCGATCTTTGCCACGGGCATGGGTTTGATGACCATGCTCGACTCTTTCTCCTCGATGTATGCTCTCACTTTGAACCTTCGAGGCTTATGTTGATTAAAATGAGTTCTTAGGGCTGTGAAAGTTGTGTATCCATTTATAGCAGCTATTGGCCTTGGTTGTATATTCCAAGTAAGCAATTACCTTTCATCGTTGACAAGATCATGTTAAATTATCTTTGTCTCTGTTAGACGCCGCTTATTGGTCTACAAGCTGCTATGCCGATCAAAGATATGGCCACTACTACCGCAACGTTTGGTTTCATCAGAACACTCGGCGCAACTGTCGGTATATCCATTGGTCAAGCTATCTACGCAAGCGTAAGGAACGCATCAACGGAGAGGAAAATAATAATTCAGTTCTCTTTCTTCAGGTAATCCGAAAAAAGGTGGCGCTTATACCCGGGTCGGACCTGGATACCTCACCCGCTGGACTAAGTGAGAGTGTGCGTAAACTCAAAGATATACCAGTACGTTTTTTCTGTTGCGTTTACGATATTTTCTAAGTGGTTCTTTTATTGCTTATTCGTAGAACCCTGTGACGCGAGCCGCCGTTATACAAGCGTATACAAAATCAATATCCACGATCTGGATAGTAATGACTCCCATCGTGGGTGTTGCATTCATTATGGGTAAGTTGTATTTTTATCCTTTGTGAAGGCGATGCGGGTCATAATGTTGACCTATTTTTCTCTAATGGCAGTTCTCTTCATCAAAGTCTATACTTTGGAACGCACGATCGTTCGCGCCGAGCCCGGGAAGGGGGACAAGGGCGACGTTGAAAAGGGAACACCCAGCGACCAAGACCTGGGTGAAAAGGGGAATACCGAAATCTCAGAGGTAGTGGAGGATGCTGCCAGCGCTAGCCAATCCATTGAGAAGGAGAAGGAGATGCCGGAAGGCGATGCACCGGATGACGTTACCATGAGACCCGCAACGATGGAATCGAAGATATCGAAAGAATACCGATGAGCGACATTGGGTTGCGGAATCTGGACGTGAAGCTCGTCGCATATCATGGAGCGGACAATGATAACCTCAGGTGTTTGTATCTAATGGCATATAGACTACTGCTCCATGTACGAACCATCTTTATCATGACAGTACGTTGGACGAAAAAATCTATTAATTGCAAGCGTGATAAATTTGTTGTACGATTCGGCAAAGGATTATTCCGATTCTAAATCTGAGGCCTGTGTACTGGAGTACTTGTGTATAGCGTGCGCTATGTTGTCTGCCATCGGTAGCACGTGTTGGTAGTAGCGGCGTGATCCTGCCTCTCTCTCCTCCTTACCACACCAATGCCTTCAGAACAGCTCGCCGCTCCGGAACCCTCTCTCGATATTGTATCCAACGCCCAGGTCAAGATCTGCTCTTCCTGCCATTCTGCACTTCCATTTTTCCTTTCGCCTACAGATCCACTTGTCTGCGCGCTCTGCCGCGAACGCCCCATCGACCTCTCGACACACAGGCAGCTTAGGATCGACCAAGACACGCCTTACTCTCTACGAACATCTTCCGCTCATGACAGTCCTATTTTATCGAATTCGAGGAGGCAGCAGCAGGACATAGCTGCCTACGACAGCTCTCCTACCCCCTCGTCAGACTCTTACCACTCGTCTCCAATACCGTCTGCCAACTACCCGAAGAAACCTGTACTATCAAATATACAATGTAATATTTCTACAACCTCGACTCTGCATCCGCACTCTGCCCACTTTTCTTCGGCCTTTCCGTACGAGACACCGGCGACCCATCATCAGCAGCTACACGCGCAGAAGACGGCCGACCCACTGGCCGATGTTACTCGTTTGCGCATCCGATCTCCGACTCATCACTGTCTTTATCCCGGTGCTACGTACCAGGGTACACAGAAGAGCGGCAGGAATAGCTACGACGTTAATGTGACCATTGTGGTGGGTTGCTTCTGCTGTATGCTACAGCTTGATGATAGAATTGACCTCTCGTTAGGACGTCAATTTCGCTGCTTCCAACCTATGCGGCTACCTCAGAATTCGTGGTCTAACAGATGATTGGCCGGAGCTCACGACCTACTTTGATGCTGAAATTATTGGTAACCGCTATGGCTTCCTGACACAGAATTGGGGTGCGACACAGCACGAAGACCTTGTGCATTGGTCGCGGTTTCCCGCATTCAAGAGAATTAGGCACGAAGCCAAGCGGCCAAACATGACTTTGGATGACAGGGACCGTGGGGTGATCTTTATGAGGTGGAAAGAGAGATTCCTAGTGCCTGATCATCGCGTCCAGGATATCAACGGCGCAAGCTTTGCAGGCCAGCCTTTCTTTTGTCGCACGAAGCTTTCTATGCTGATATTTATATCCCGCTCGTCAGGTTTCTACTATGTATGTGTCGACTTCAATCCTACTGCCACTGCATCTTCCCCAACAGATGATGCCATGGACGAGCTTGAAACCATTCAATATCCTCCGACTCCTGAAAGCGAAGATTCCCATCCTCTCCTCCATCGGCGAACCAGAAGCAAGAGCCAGTCGCGAACGCGAAGAGACTCTAGCGTCCGTAGCCGAGGCTCGTCCGTTACTCCCATCGATCCCCCAGTAGCCACAATGAGCGGATTCTATTATCATCAGAACTCCGAGCCGTGAGTCAAGTGGCACTAATTCAGTCTGTCATTTGTTGGAGCTAAAAATATGATTCCCCAGATACCAGCAGCTTTCTCTTTCTCATGTGCAAGAGCTGACTAGCTCAAGCTTTGAGTTTCGCTGAGTCGTTCGGAGCGCTTGGTAGGACATGAATGCGTATCTAATTGGCTCGACGATAATACGATAATGCAAGGCCCAAGTTCTTCCAAACTTCGTTTATCATTTCAAATTTGTATAGTCTTAGTGGCGTAGAAACGGATTCAGGTGCTTCCCTGTACCATTTCAAATCCCCACAGCCGTCACCCATTTCACGCGTCCCCCTCCATCTTTGATTTTTGGCTTCCTCAGCCTTCGATAACTTTGTTGCTTTCTGTACTTATTCTGTACGCCTTGCGAAATCACTGTACTCTTCGTTCTTTGTCACTTGTTTGCCATGTGATAGTAATTCATTAATTATGACAATTGCGAAATGTCCGATGTGAAAGTCCTGGATCAAGAGAACAAAATATTGTGAGATTGGCAAGAGATTGAATGATTGAATTGGTCGCCTGAGCGGTTAGATGATTGATGCCAGATGGTGGTCATCGCAAGTCGTCCCGCTGAGGAGGCCTTATTTAGATCAAATGGAGGTCAGAATGGATATCACGTATGAATTATGCAATCCAACAAAGATTTGAACGTCGCTTCATCTTTCCTTCTCCACTACATATGTCGAAAAGTGCAAAGGACGTCCCTCGGGTTGTTATTGTCGGTGCGGGGTACGTATTATCGGTCGTCGGGCAATTTGCGGGTATTGCCATCATTGCCTTTGCTGTCCCCCGGTAAGATGCTCAGCTGACACGCCCTTCCTTCATTCTAATAGCCTTGCCGGGATATCTGCTGCAATAAACTTAAAGACAAAGCTCAAATTTGACAACATCACGGTGCGCACTCAATTGCTCATATGGCGCCCAGTTCGATGTTAAGCGGGTGTTTTGCATAGATTTATGAAAAGGCGGACGCTGTTGGGGGGACCTGGAGGGTGTGTGTATTCGTACCTATCCTACTGGTCTCAACCTCATACAAGTATATTTGTTCTAGGATAACACCTATCCTGTGCGCTGCTCTAGCTTTTTTTGCGCATTTGGCATCGATGAACAGCCGCGCTCTGACTTTAGGGATGTGGCTCCGACGTACCCGGCCACTGGTACAGTCTCTCGACTGACTTGAATCCACATTGGAAAACCCTGTTTGCCACGCAGCCAGAACTGCGTGCGTACTGGGAGGGTCTCTGGCATAAGTACGACCTCGCGCGGCACACTGTACTCGGCACGGCGGTCGTGTCCGCGGAGTGGAGCAACGCAACGCAACGCTATCGCTTCGAGCTGGAGAGCGTGCGGACGGGCGAGCGGACGACGGAGGAGGCGGAGGTGATGATTTACGCTATTGGCGGGTTTCAGGCGCCGTTATACCCCAAGGATATCCCAGGCAAAGAGGACTTCAAGGGCGAGTTATTTCATTCGGCACGCTGGAGGCACGATGTGATTTTGAAGAAGAAGCGTGTTGGGGTCATTGGAAATGGGTGCTCCTCGTACGTATCTTTCCCGAGTGATTTGTTGGAGTGTTTACATTCATACGTGCGGTCCTTTTGGTGTTCACAGGGCCCAATTTATCCCTCAAATAACGGAGGATCCGACCGTGGAACTGGTCAACTTCTGCCGGACGCCTCAGTGGTATGTGCCAAGGGTAGGTATATGTCGCCATCTGTTTCTAAAAACCTTCTCTAATCTCTAATTATTTAGGAGAATTATCGATACCCTACCTGGGTACAATGGATGTTCGCTCATGTACCTTTTGCCATGCGGCTCTACCGCAACTGGCTCATGGCTAGGGTTTGTATTTTTTTTTTTTGCGAAATTTCATTTCATTCTCAAAGGTTTATCTTCTTTCGTAGTCGGATATTGCATTTCTTATCTTTCGGAAGAATAACAGAATACTCATCAATATCACGAAAAAGGTTAGCATTCCTAGTTTCCCGTGTTTGTAGTGATACTCATTGTCATAAAGACTCTTACTTCATATATTAGAAGCAAAGTACCCCAGGACCAATCGGAAAAGTTGGTACCTAAATACGGTAATGCTCAGACCCTTACTCCATTTTATGATGCCCTGATCATCGAATACCTTTTAATGAACTTTAGCGCCTGGATGCAAACGCATCATCGTAGACCCTGATTATCTAGATTCCTTGTCCAGGCCGAATGTCAGCTTATGCTGGGATGGTATCGAAAAGATTGTGAAGAATGGCATTGAGTTAAAGACCGGCGAAGTCATCCCCCTGGACGTAATCATATTTGGCACAGGCTACTCATTGGTACGCTCTCTTATCTCACAGATTACTTTGATAATTGGATATATAAAATACACAACTTAACAGGAGTCCGCTCAGATGAACGTCCGCGGAAGTCATGGGGCAACTATGCACGAATACTTCGCCAGTAAGGGTGGCGCAACGGCGTATCTCGGGTCATGTGTCCCTGGATTTCCAAACTTGTACATCCTGTTGGGTAAGTAGGTCCAAAATACTTGTTCAGCATACTGCGGAACGCGTTGGTTTGACAATTTTTAGGGCCAAATGTTGCTTCTGGTCATGCTTCTATTATTTTCAGCGAGGAGGCGCAGGTCAGTCCCACAGTCGCGTGAAAAGACTGCCGCGTTAACAAGAGCACAAATACATTCTACTAGATCAACCTCGCTACCAAGCTAATACAACCCGTTCTAGAACGCAAAGCAAAGTCCTTCGAGATCAGCCATGATGCCACTGATCAATACAATGAATGGCTGCAGAAACGGTTGCAGAACTCGGTGTGGACTGACTGCGTATCTTACTATCAAGCCGGCCGAGACAGCAAAACGAAAATTATCGCGACATTTCCCGGTCCTGTAGCTTTATTCTGGTGGTTCTGCCGTCGGCCAAAATGGGAGCTGTATCATGCAGTAGGGGCAGAAGCATGGGATGCTCAGAGAAGGCTGTCTAGGATCATAAAGTGGTCGTTATTGACTATAATGATGTCACTCATGGTACGGGTGGGACTGGGGGTCAAAGGAACGCTGCCACCTGTGCAGCTACCCTTTGCCACAATAATGTTTTGATTGAATATTTACAACATTGTACCCACCGATCGTATTTTAGCTGACTTGTGTTGCATGTAAAATTTAACACGAGGGGGGTGCGATTTGCCGGGATATACTTATTTGTGAAATCCAATTTGGGCGGAGTTGGATTGTCCGTTTGCCTTGATCTGCTTCCCCTTGCTGCAGCAGAGACTATTAGGCCCTGCAGGCCGTTTCCTCCGCCACAAAATGACTTCTCATTCCCAGTCATCTTCAACTGCTAACCTCGTCGGTGTCCACTACCGTGTCGGCAAGAAAATCGGCGAGGGCTCATTCGGGGTCATCTTTGAAGGTGGGCATTGGCTTGCTACACCGTCTTGCACATCTGACCTATTATACTCGTTCTCGATGACCCAGGCACTAATCTATTGAACTCGCAGACAGTAGCTATCAAGTTTGTGCGTTGCATTCTTGTCGCCAGCGCGCTAGCTGGACTCCCTCCTGACTGCGACTGACGCCGTCGTCTACCAGGAACCCCGAAAGGCCGAGGCTCCTCAACTTAGAGACGAATGTCGTTCATATCGTATATTGGCTGGCTGCAGTGCGTAGACTGTTCTCCGACCTGTGTGCAGTGGCTCCTGTGTGGTCACTTACCATCAATACTTCTCCTGCGCAGCGGGTATCCCACAAATATACCATTTTGGGCAGGAAGGCCTTCACAACATCCTTGTTATCGATCTCCTCGGCCCCAGTCTAGAGGACTTGTTTGACATGTGTGGCCGGAAATTTTCTATAAAGACTGTGTGCATGGCAGCGAAGCAAATGGTGAGTAGAAAGTACTTGAAGCTCCGGAATATCTATACCCATTTCCCTTTCAGCTAACGCGTGTGCAAACAATCCATGAGAAGAATCTTATCTACCGTGACATCAAACCCGACAACTTCCTCATAGGCCGGCCTGGAACGAAAGGATCCAATGGTCAGTGCAAGCTACTTCGACCCCAAAGCCGCGCTATGACCTTATTTCTCACAAAGTTGTGCATGTCGTGGACTTCGGTATGGCCAAGCAGTACCGCGATCCGAAAACGAAGCAACACATTCCTTATCGAGAGAGAAAGAGTCTGAGTGGAACCGCCCGCTACATGAGCATCAATACACATCTAGGCAGAGGTGCGCCGGTTCGGCTCGTTGGCTGTAATCTCGTACTAAGATCCAACTATACGGCGCCACAGAACAGTCTCGCAGAGATGATCTGGAAGCGCTTGGTCATGTCTTCATGTACTTCTTACGAGGTAGTCTACCATGGCAAGGACTGAAAGCCGCCACCAATAAGCAGAAATACGAGAAGATCGGGGAAAAGAAGCAAACTACGCCGATCAAAGAGCTTTGCGAAGGCTTCCCAGGTAAGTTTCCATTTTTCATTATAGTTACCAGCTAAATTTGTTTGCAGAGGAATTTGGTATATATCTCAATTATGTTCGCAAACTTGGGTTTGAGGAGACCCCGGACTATGACTTTTTGCGAGAACTATTCACAAAGGTTCTTAGAGGCAATGGAGACGTGGACGATAGTGTGTTTGACTGGAACCTCCTTAATGGTACTTGCTGTCTCTTTGTGATATATTTATGCTAACATGATCTATAGACGGAAAGGGCTGGGAAGCCTCTACGGTCGGGTTTTTCACTTTCTCAACAATCTTTGACTAACTTTGACATATAGACCCAAAGCGCAATGCTCGCAAGAGTACAGAACGAAAACAATGGATACCCCGATAGACGTAAAGATCGCGATGATAGGAGACGCTCGCAAGCTCAACCAGGGAATATGGTACCTCCTTCTCCTGCCCTTGTAAGACATGGATCTAAGCAACGGAAGGTTCCTGCGGCCCTGACGCCTGGGCAGATGACACCCCACTCTGCAGCAGCTCAAGTTCATATACCCATCGGCAGCAATCAACGGGCCAGTGGCCAACATCCATACGCCAATGCAGGCATCGGCGCTGGCTACGAATACTCACAGCAACACGAGCAATTCAAGAATCAACAGCAACCATACGGTCGAACCTCGCCTATGGTGACCACAGGCGGGCCAGCACCTGTGGCCATAAGCAATGTACGCGCAAGAGCCGGCGAAGTCGGTGTTGCACAAGATTACCAAGGTCAAAGCCATGGACAATATGGCCACGACGAACAGTCGAAACCTTCGATCTTCGTCAGAATCTTTACATGCCGATGTTAGACTGCCTTCGCATCCACGGCTCATCAATTACCTATCAAGTCATATTTCGTCAGCTGCTCCTTTTCATGTCTACGCTAATCAATAAGCTCCTAAATAATCGGTCTTCCAATGCGAACTCCTGCTTCTTGCATACCATCAAACCACTCGTTCATGTTCTATACCCCCTACCAATTCCCTCAGTAATCGACGCTCTTTACTTTTTATCTCACGCCTGCCTGTATATGATTTTGGGATGATTATATACCATGTCGCTAAGTAGCAATATATCGAACTGGAAATTCGCATTTGCTGAATACTCAGAAAAAGTCGTCTTGAATATTTAGTATACATCCCCGGACACACCAAAACTGATGGTGTTGCCTTCGTCGCATGTATTTATATTAGAAGCAGCTGACAAGTTCGGTTGCATTGAAATCTAATATACATAAGTAAATCCGAGGGACCTGGTCGCCCGGGTATGTGACGAGTTGTTTACGAATATGCCGAAGATAATGTAAAGGTTTAGGACAGTCTTGGGTATATAACTTGTGTGTACTTATAATGAAAGAGACGGTACAACATAATAGCACGATAGCATGATAGCACTGTGACGTAAAACCCAGAAACAAATATGAATCGCTGTAAAAGTTGTAATATCATGAAGAGTTTTGAGACCAAGGGTTGATAAACATGTCATTGTCCTTCGTTTGGGGAGTGTCAACCCTAAATTTGGCGGGCGACGGCTGAATTTCGTCTTCTTTCTCATAGTGTTCTTCCCAGTTTTCATCCATGTCTTGATCCTCTGATGTGGTTGCGATGTCAGACTGGGGACTCTGGGGCATTTTCCCCAGCGGCGAAGAAGGTCGAGGATCTACGTCCATGGAAGGCGAAGGCGAAGGGGTTCGAGAGGAGCCTGCGTCAGATGTCTGATTTGAGTGTTCTGGGTTATGTCGAGCCCGTACGGTGTCCCTAACACCACGTTGATGGGAAGGAGAAGGACTCCTCTGTTGTGAAGCATGCTCTGGCCGTGGTTTCGTATGGGTCTTCATTATTTCCGATGGCTGTAATATTGGGGGCGAGCTCGCTCGAATTTCTGCTGGGCGTAATCCGATGACGGGTTCATGCGACTTGTTCGATGGAGATGTCTGCTGGTTGTCCTGTTCCCCTAAACTGTCTGCGCATTTTGTCGAGTCCCCTTTATGCACCAGTACATCTACTCCGTCATTCGCAGCTGGATGCACCTCCATGCGGTCGATGACCTCCGGCGGCGCACGAGTCACATACTGACCACGATATGTGTGGCCGTGATAAGCCTTGTCTGGGAGTTGTCGAAAGGCCCTCGGTTTTTCAGGTTTCGTGTATTCAGAGTCACGGCGATGCTGGCTATAACGGATGTCGCTGTCTCTTCTCCACGATTGTATCTGCTGGTGTCGGCCGTCGGGTATTTTAGAGACATGAGTCAGCAAAACTCCAGATGGCTGCGAATATTCATGATGCCCATGGCGATTGTAAGCTTGAGGTCTGGGTCGGGGGTATCGGCGGACAATGTTATTGATGTTATTGTTATTACGCCATGGACGTGGGTGAGGGTATGGAGGACTGGAGTAGTCATACGTGCCATTATTCCAGTCTACAATAACGTCAGTCTCATCATAAACATTGACGGAAAATGTCCATACTTTTATGTTCTCGATCAAATTGCATGGAGTGTCCTTGAACACCATGTTGTACCTGATGTGGCGCAACGGGATGACTTGATGGAAGAGAAGCTTTCGCAGGCAATGGAAAAGAGGTATTGTGTGGAGTCTGCTGCTGCTACACATGCCTTATTCAATACTAATTTGTGCGCATTAACTGCGATTACACATACCGAGGCATTTGTGAACATCTCTCCGACACGCTGACATACAAGTTTTGCAATGTAGTCTGCACTGCTGTCAAGCGAAGACTTGTTGAGAATCTCGGGCCCGACTGATGGAGATATCATCTGAGGCTTTGAAGGACCAGAAGTGTTAGCGATAGCTTGCTCAGGAGCAGGATTAACAGCTGAGGTGCCTGCCGTCCTTTCCGTCTCTGTGTTTAATGCTTTCTTGTTGAATCTGAGAGAAGATATGGGAGACGCAGTGTTTGTACCAGGAAATTGGTTGGTAATGATCGTTTGAATGTTCTGCTGCTCCGGAAGGCGGGGGCCTAAACCAGATAAAACTTGGTCACTCGCAATAGATGTGGTACGCGCTGTAGATCTGATATCGGGGAATTGTTGGTTCGGTTCCAGAGGCTCTGAAGGGGTCGGATGGGCCACTGCGATAGGATGTGTCGAAGTCGATTTGACCTTGCATATCTTGTATGGTGCCTTGGGTACCAAAACATACATCTTCTGAGGCTTTCGCTTCTCAGAACTATTTGGACCGGGATTGATTTCATTCTCCTTAGTAGGTTTTCCGCCGGCTGTGGCCTCCTCGGCAGACATATCACTTTCCGACGGTGAGGGCATGACAATATCCCCAGTGGATGTAGTCTGACAGATATAGAATTTCCCTTTTTAGAGCATGAAGACTACGGGTTAAAGAAAACACTTACTTGATTAGTACGGAGTGGCTTGTCATACCACCCTATCTTCATGTACTTCGCATTTCCGGGCCTACAACGAGAGTAGTGCATAGCAGTGGCAACTAGCTGGTGATAACCAGAGGACCGGGGAAATTTCCCTTGTTCGTGCGCCTTCTTTAGAGCGCCGCTCTCTCGAGTGAACGCTTTCGTGGAACTTTGATGATGCATATGGTACCTGTCGTGTTCCTCATCCGCAGAGTGCAATAAAAGTGCCTCGGCACAATGTATATTATACTCTGATAGGATATGAGAGAAGCACTTGACGACGGAGCATTTCTCGCAATTCAACGTCCACGATCTAGGAACTTCGTGTGGGTGTTCGCCCCCGCTGCATGTTTGCATATCTCTCTAAAATTTCATTGGTAAGTGCATTGTCAAAAAATTACACGTCGCATTCCAACCTTGGAAGTCCCTTCACTGCGAACCTTATACAGAACGCAGGCTGCTCTGAACAGTGGGGCGGAGCCTGGAGGGAAAATATTTCTGAAAAACACAGATCAGCGTATATCACATAACTTCGAGGAGCTAAAGGATGTACAAAAAATCGAAGGGTCGCTCATATACCCGATGGCAACTAGACTCGTACGCAGCAATAGCTCGAATGGCCTCGTCACGGAGTGTGATCAATTGTTCAAAATCCCGGGTTTGCATTGGTTCCATACGCCCGCATTCGCAGTTCCGCCCCTCCACGTAACATCCTGGGCACAGATGACAAGGTTCTCCATCCGCATCGCAGCAATGTCGGCATTCGAAAAAACTCTGAAAAATATCTCCCGCGCAAAAATCGCATACGAATGTATCATGAGAGGTTAAGGATTTAGAAGCCACTTTCTTCCGGATGCTCGCGTCGGTTTCGTATTCTTCTACAAGAATTAGGTCATAAAGGGGAAGCAACTGTCGCATGTCTTGGACGAGAGAGTCGGTAGAGTCGCCAAGGGACATCTTTCTGGATATGTGTGAAGGTAAATTTGACGTATTTGCGTTGACTGGAGTGGGCATCACTTGTCTGTTAAGAATCATTTCGAGCTTTCTGGTTAGTGAAGCCAAAGTATGGCGTATGGTACTCTTCACTCGATATATTTCGGGACGGCAGACCCTAGGTAGTTATATATTCAGCGCAGATCAAGAATGAGATGGTCAATTGCTCACCTACGATAAATAGGTAACTCATAATGATATGCAACGGACAGCCCTCCCAAGGTCATTCGTGACCACGACGTCTTGACAGTGATTCCACCTGTATTTACCACTTGATGGCAACTCCTTGGCGGTATAAGAACCA
Source organism: Hypholoma fasciculare (assembly GCA_016801325.1). Classification (NCBI taxonomy): domain Eukaryota; kingdom Fungi; phylum Basidiomycota; class Agaricomycetes; order Agaricales; family Strophariaceae; genus Hypholoma; species Hypholoma fasciculare. The sequence continues at coordinate 9,260 of JAEKIV010000121.1, read as the reverse complement.
TATCCCCAAGCTTTTGTTGCACTACATAAACGTTGAAAGGCGCATTTGCTAGTTCCTGAATGGATATGATATGGTTCTCGTGATCGAGTTCTTGCCCCAGTCCTTTGAAGTATTCCGCCACTGCTGGAGCGCTCGAGCTTTCAGTCATAAACCAGAAGGACGAGCCATCGCGTTCGGTATAACACATAAGATTCTGTCCAGAAGAGGCGCAAAGATCTTTATGACAAGGGGTATACGTATCTCCGATACCAAGATAACACATTAGTGTTTCAATAGCGGCGTTCGGCTGCAACGAAGTAAGTCAGTACTTGTGTTGATGGATAAGTAAATGGCAGCCAAGTACATCATTAGGTAGGTGTTGGAATAGATCTCCTGATCTCTTGTTTAATAGAATTTCGGGTACAATTTTCCCGCTTTGAAGGCATCGTTCCCAAGCTGGGGGACATTCAGCGTCCTTCCCGTAAAATCTCTCCGTCTCTGCAAATAGGTAACTTCATTTTATGTTAGGCATAAGACAAGTATAATCATACCACCATCCTCTTTAACGACGCTTGAAATACGACATTTGGCAATGAAATCTTTCAAGGGCAGCGTACTATCCGTCCGATCATGCACGTTTCGAACATTTATATCTTGCATATCAAGATTAATAAGAGAATACGTCGAGAAGGATTACACACACCAGGAGATGTTCCCTTGCTGAACTCATCCAGTGTGAATACGTGCTGTGGCCAATCTGGATGCTTGTGTACGCCTTCAATGACCAGAGGAAGTCCTTCACGCTCATGATGCGTAATTGCCTCGGTCAAATTCGAAGTGCCGGATGTAGCGGCAATCCGATCTATTTCGTAAAAGTTGGGGGCTTGATCCAATATTCTTTGTAAAGTCCAATTTATTGTAGAAGCCATGGTAACTGCGCCATTGGACTGTGATGATGAGAGGGTCGGAGACTCGATTTGTGCTGGTGCCGGCAATGAATTGACTCGGAGGGAAGGTGAGTCGGTGTGTGCACGTGATATTTCCATGTCAACATCGTCGTCTTGCCACGCCGCATTGACACCAGTCAGGAATACAGAGTCGGCAGGAGGAAAGGGTGTCGATGGAGCGGAAGAAGGCAACGAGGAGGGAGACTGAGAACTCTCTGTATATGGACCTCTGTTCGGTATCCTATCTCCCCACTGGCGACGATCTGCCATTACCCTTATTCTCTGGCTTTCGATGGTCATAGACTGAGCAGCAAGGTCGCGTGAAGGTAAACGGACTGCAATTTGACAACATTGGAGACCTTATATCTCACTGAACCTACCTATTCACTATTAATTGATCAACAGCCCTTCTTCTCAAGTGACCCGATGTTGGCAACTTTGACAGCATCTGATCGCGGCTGTCCTCACACACACTGCTATTGGGAAGCTATTGTGAAGCGCGCTGCACACCATCTTTGTTCCATTTGTAGTCGTAGTTATTGCTCCGTAGAACTGGCACAGCAGTCGGCTATGAGTAAACATATACCTAGGTAAGTTTGCTAGCAATAACCTCATAGCAGAGATCTATCTGGACGCATAACTTCCGACTTTGGGGCAGCTGACTCCACAGATAGGCGCCCGCACGCCCGCAACCGGCAAGATCGCAAAGCCGGTCTGTATGAGCCTTTGCTATGGGACGCATTAACGATGATCCATGATCCCCGGCTCTCCATAGCCTGCAATGACAGATAAGGGAGGGTTCTATACTTGTAACGTCGAATTTGCGTAGCTTGTCAGCAGGTCTGAAATGGGAAGAAGACAGTTGACGTACTAGTAGGTTTCCCAGGATAAACATAGATTGAATGCTGTGAGAGAGACCCTGTCTTGAGGCTGTCCATATCTCGCAGTGACATTAAGCAACGCAAAAATTTTCTACGCCGAAGTATGGGGTAATACACGAGTAAAGCACAAGACATACCTAAACCAAGTCAGGCTGTGAAACCCAGTCAGTGCAAAAACGACATGCCTACTACCATTAACATGTGTTAAGTACTTGCCGTAAGCTTGTGCGAGAGCATTGCAGAGCTACACCGCCAAACGTACCGAATCTAGTGGTCACGTTTCTCAATTCTGCTGGGAATATATGTCAACGCACATGAATCGCCGATGTGCCCAGCCTTCTGCAAGATGAAAAGTTCGGTGTCTAATTAGCTACTTAGTAGATGTATATAGGTGGTGTCTATGTAGTACAAAATCTAACTTGAATGTTTCATCCTATCTCCTGACCAGCTGCAGAAGCAGCCTGACCACAGCTGAATTTCACGATGTTCACTTGGCTGAATGGCAGATGTGTGCATGCGATATCCATGTAGCAGTAGGGCTGCGATATACATTTTTTTCTACGTACCCCGCTGAATATAGAAAATATAAAGGTCACATTGTAATAGTTGTAGAATTCTGCTTGTTGGATTAGCTGGTTTACGTATGCCGAAACGTGTAATAGGCGTGGTAGGTAGTGTAATACGAACATTTTGGCCCATTCACTTACCAGACACAGTGGTACCTGAATACCAGTTGAAATTTTTGATGTCCGGTCAGCTAAATAGCAGGTATTTACATACGATGAACAGGTAGCACTAGGTCTGTTTTACAGGCCCGAGTTCATCCGTCTTCCATGTATAAAATCAGCCCTAATTTTGAGGAACTTCAATGTATTATTTTGATGCGCGATTGTTCATACACCACCCATTCTGCTATTTACATACATGCGCATTACAAAAAAATGGAGTAACTACAAGTAGCCTGTAACCTGGCATTTACGACGTGAGCAGAAAGAAGTTTCATCTGCCTGAACACTGTTAGAAATTATCGAAAATATGGATACGAGACGACTTACTCAACTTTAGCAAGTTCATTGCCCTTGACCAAGACCCTTCGACCGTTGGACTCGAGCCTGACAACGTAAAGATGCTGCTGCAAGGCGTTTAAAGGCGCTTAAATGAGGGCACGAGAGTCGTCAACGTACCGTCTTGGAGATCCCACCTGTTTGCAGGCGGATGACTATGCCGAGCTGTGTTATTCTATGGTCGGTCCAAGTGGGGTCGGGGACTGGGACGAGAACACGAGAACCAAGAGGGATCCTACAGAAAGATTAGAGTAAGAATGTACAACTAGTAGATGACTTACATCCTGATTTGTGCTGTTTTGATAGATCTGAAGAGTGGAAGAATATAGAGTAGGAGTAACAGTGAATAATGCAGTATTGAGAGTATGAAGGTGAGATCAAGAGACTGACCTCTGAAAATCAAATTTGCCTAATCAAAACTCTCGCACGCGTCACCGATTCGAATACTCAACCTTTCGCTCCTCAAATACGATCACGACTCGCGCTAGTGCCCGAATGAATGGCTCTTCGCCGGCTTGCTGAGGAGGAGGGTAAGAGCGAGACGTGAAGGAGGAGATAGGTACGTACTCGCTCTCCTCACTTCCTCTCGCCTAACCACCACGGATCCGCGAAACTCTCGCCCATCCCGATCGCAGCCCATCACGCCACCCCTCACCCACCCACTCCACCCCAGCAACCTATGCCCCACGCAACGACAACGACAGCTACGGGCTACGTCGCGTAGTTGACTATCTCCCCGTCCTCGCCCATCACCATGACCCATGACATCGTCAGCACGGGCGACACCATTCATCGCGCCCCTTGCACCTCCCAAACCCGTCTCCACGTTCATCCCTCCTATCCCCATGCCCACTCCCCTTACCCCAGACCCAACGTTGTTCCATCCGCCATGCCCACATCCCAACCTTGATCCGGTTCGTTGCGGCATCGATCGACAGCGCCAACGTAGCGTCCATGAAAAGCACCTTCCTCCTCTTGAGCGAAGACACCACGCACCCGCGCAGCGTGCGTGGTAGAGGTCGGGCGGCGCCTGCGCGGGAAGACGGGGCAAGGGGGCGCGGGGCGGGCGTAGGGGCTAGGGAGGAGGAGGAGAAGTGCGGGTGCGCAGGATCGTGAGGAAGGTACACGGAGGAGAGGAGAGGATGACCTGCGGGGCTTGAGGGGTGATTGGGGTGGTGGTGGCGGGGGTGGGGGCGAGGGCGAGGGCGGGGCCGGTGCATATGACGAGTGGCTGGCTAGAGCGCAAGAATGCCTTGCACTTGAGCCGCTGATCGTTGTAATATTGCAGCGTGCGGCAGTACGGCACCGCCGCTGGTGCGCACGGCGTCCCCGTCAGAGACGTCAGCGTCAGCGTCGTTGTCAGTGGCGACGGCGCTGACGTCGCTCTGCGGGTAGACCTGGCCCAGAGCGCACGGGAGGCGAGCCAAAAAATCGCGTCGCGCCTCATCTCCGGGTAGGGATCGCACGGCGCTGAGCCTCCTGGGTTGCGGCGCGTTGCGTCTGGACTCCTGGGTCGTTCTGTGTTGTGTCTGCACTCATGGGTCGCGCGCCGCTCGGCATGTGGTCGTGGATTGCGCCGCGCCGCGTTTACATGCGCGGATCGCATAGCGCCGGGCCTCCTGTGTCGCACGGCGTTGAGTCTGCGATTGTGGATTGAGCCACGCTGCGCGAGCGGATTGCACTGCGCCTTTGCGAGCGGATCGCACTGCGCCGGGCCTGCGCTACTGGGTCGCGCCGGGCCGCGTCTCTGCGTGTGGGTCGTAAGGCGCTGCGCCTGGGTGGTGGACAAGCTTGTGATCTACTTGCTATACGTGCTTGGGTTACTCGTGCTCAATGTCTGCAGGATTGGATGTCAGAACACACGTCTGAAAGAATTTTACGCGAGCAACGCTCACTGCTTGATTGAGCGCAACAATCTAGGGGTACTGTGTATCAGTAAAAAAAATTGTAGCTTATGATTTGAGAAGTACATAATCGGACGCGACGTTGGTCGTGCTACAGGCACCACTACTTCATCAACGTATTCATAAATTAAAATCGCGGTGGCATGAGAGGGAAATGGGAGGTAAGCAAATGATATATCAGAATAAAGTTTCTCTGCATAAAAATAAAGCAAAGACTCACAGGCCAACATTCTAGAACGACCACCTGGTATTGCTATACCGCTGAGGCGCTTCGCGAAACTATTGTGCATGGCACGCGGATGACTCTCTGCAGAGATCGTTGCGGCAAAGAGAGCCAAGGGCACGACAGTGAAGAGAGTCGAGAACATGTTTGATCAACGAATGTGGGGATGGCTAATGGCGATTAAAGATGGAGGATTGTCAAAAGAATCGACGATTGATCCTCTGGATTGGATGCATAGTGCTTCTGTGCGGCGGAGATGTACTGATTCAAGAAACTTTCCAATAAAATCTATTGCTGGCGTATGTTTCATGAATATTTGTGGACATGCAATCGTCCCATCGATCCTGATGAAGCTTCTCAATATCGGCTAGGGCGAGATATGGGGAGTGCCTCATGCATGCCTCTGACGTCTGCAGTGCGGGGTGTGCTGACAGCGGTGTGATAGCGTGTGAATTGAGTTTTCTTTGTGAAAAGTGTGCGCAGCGTCGAGTCTGGGTTGGTGAGCAGGCCGTATGCTTTTGGTATTCGTGAGTGCCAGTTCTGGGTCCTGGAATCAGTAAAGCATCGAAATGATTTTACAGGATAGTGGGCTAGGAATAAGCTTCAAACCAGGATATTCTTCAGGACGGTTGCGCGATTGGATCACAGTGTGGATTTCGTAGAGACGCTTCTTCGTTTCTTCGTTGGCATTGGCTTCAAGTAGATTTGTATATCATGAGTAAAGTTTGGCACATCAGGGTATTAGTGCGAATACACCCTTTCTTATACGCTAATCTAACGTTCGTGGGGGGCGTCACTAGAAGGATTGGAAAATTACAGTGGGAGTTCGATATAGAGATACTCAGTTGGACTCGAATGTCATCCACTGTTCTCAATCACGTGATAGTATCCCCCGAGCATGGAGTAAATAACTCAGACATCTTGTGCGCAACGGTATATCACTTGGAGTAGAAAGTAGTTTCCAGAATGATTCCATTTGATTAGAAAGCACCAAAGAACCACAGCCCCAGGCCTTCATATTTAACCTCCGTTGTTCCAAATGCGAAGGAGCAAGAAACTATTTGTTAAATTACACATACAGGCAACAAACAGGTGATACAGACAGAATACAGGGAATATCATAAAAAGATGCAATACAAAGGTGTGGCAGGCGAAATTCTGTGGCCCAGAACCGACAACATCCTAATCAAAAGGTAAGTCTTTAGTATTAGCGAAAGTAGGAACATTATCGATATCCGAATGAAAGCTTTCGGTGGAATCTGTCTGCCAGTTCTGAAACCCAAGATATGCTTTGCGAACCTGACTTTGAATTTGTATCCGCTCCAATAATTCGTCCCTCAATAGCGATCCAAAATGCGAGTTCATCTCACGCACAACGTTTTCATCACTCCATGTTGGTAGGGTGCAAGCTGTAACAGCACTGTGAGAGCGTCGCGTGATAAAAGGGCTGTCGGGTGATAACAAGGAGAGATAGTGTTGACACGTAAGGCAGGGACGTTTCGATATTCCAAGGATGCGCCCAAAATCCTGTCATTTCAAATGAGGGTCAGATGACGAGTATAAATCTGCAATAGCCCACCTTGGTACGATCTAACAGTGCTTCTAAGTCCTTGTCTCCAGCCAGGCTTTGCCTTGTCCAAGGATCGAGGAGGCTAGCAAGAGTCGCCTCACAATGTAGCGTGCCGCTGAAGTTAGCTTGAATGTCGGCAACGGCACCATATTCGATGAGCTCTTCATCCAGACAATCAAGCATTCGTTTGAGCTTCTCACTAATCTCATCAGTGATTTCTTCTTTGTCAGGGTGTGTCTCGACGCGGTCCTGGTTGATAGTAGTTCGTTGGTCAGGATCTTTGGCGTTATCGCCTTGGGTTCGCCATTGGTGAAGCAAAGCCTGGACATCCTGTAAAGAGGTGGAATGACAATGGAAAGCACCGTCGCGCATCGCGTCGGCAATGGATCTGCTCATTCTATCGTAAAGTTGTCGTCTTGTCTCCTGAGATTTCGCAGCGAGCATCTTATTCCAGTTTTCCAAGGTGTGAGCAGCAAAGATATGTTGTTTTTTGAGAGATAAAGCTTTCGCGACAAAGTCTGCTATGAGCTCTTTGGTCACAGTATCTGCGGGAAAGTATTCTGATCTGAAATATTCATCCAATGGGATGAATTCCTTGCTAACAGGTTGTCCAATCAAAACCTCGATAGAGATGGGTTTGCGATCAAAATTTGGTGAGCGAAAAAAATGTCGCAGAATAGACATTGACTCGAATTGGACCACCAGCAGCAGTACCCAGTCCCTGTAAGCCCTCCACAGAGAAACAGGGCGGCTATTCGCGATGGAAGGGAGAACTCCTTCGAGTTCGTTGTCCAGTTCTGCGTTCCCGTCTGGCGCCGTTGCTAGGTTTGATGATCTTGGTAATGAGCTACGGGGGTCGACGAGACGATGCTCGATGTTACGCATGTGGATTTCAAAGGCATAGCCCCTAGCCATCTTCCACAGTGCGTATCCTAAAACAAAAATCTTGCCCACTACCTGTCGAATATCAGGGCGTTTATCAGGCTGTCCAGGTTCCGGTTTCGTGAGGTTGTGAAGGTCTTCAACGAGAGCCCGAAACTGTTTCAAAAGTAGACATAGAAAATTGTGGAATTCGATACAAGTATCGCTGTTATAGAGCGATAAGGGACTGCCCCTAGTTGGTAATGCCGTAGACATCGATATCAGATTGGGAATGAAGCGATGAAGCTCCCAATCAGGATGACTCTTGTCAATGTTTGCAATTACTGTCAGGAAGTCGTGGTCACTTGCGTGTTGGTCTCGCGAAGCATCTTCGGGCATCTGCATACACTTATATGTGAACCCATTCATTTCTTGTAAACACCGGTGAAAGACTTCGGACCAGCCGTGTTTAAACCGTTGAAGAATCTTCTGATGGCACATGGCAATTGTGTACTCCATGATTGCTTCGTAGGAGTGAGAGCCTCGTTCTTCTAAGCCAACAATTAGTTTACTCAGCACCCATAAGTGAGTGGGTAGGAACGGCGGGCTCCTGTGAAATAAATATTCAAGCTCTTGCTAGCAGGTTGTCACTCTGTGCTCACCAGGCTTTCTGCAATTCATAAAGCTGATTTTCTAGCATCTGGTCTCCTATTTCTGCTTTCAGCGCATTGATGGGAGATAAACTGCCATCTTTCATCGCAAAATCCGGCATGTTGAGGTTGCTAAACATATAATGACACTGGAAATTCGTCAGCCGATCATTGGCGCTTGGGGTGTCCCGGATTTCTTCGTTGATTGCGGCCTCCGGGATTGCTAGTCGCTGGCCGCCCATTGCGAGAGCAATAACCTTCAGACCCGAATGGCTAAACTGCGTTGAAATTGCAATAGCATCACACCCTGCGACAGCGACGTGAGCAAAGGCATTGGCCAATTGAAGCTCTCTGCACTGTTGTATTGGTAATCTGAGATTGGGTTCTAGTAAGATTTTCCCCTTCAGAAGCTCGGCGAGTGCGATGGTGGCAGTCCTAAAGGCGAGTATTGGTTGAGGAACAGGCACGGATAGGGGTTGTATCTGTACCGAGGGATTATCGGTTTGGTCCACAGTGTCGGGTGTTATGATATGATTCGAGCTCTGCTTCTTGCTGAACAACGAGTGGTATACAGATACAATAGCGTTGAGCATTTGACTCGGAGTACTGCGTGTTATCAGTTTACGTGTTGTTTCATGTCCTGAGAGGTTGACATGTCACGCTGTCACAACACCCGACTGGGGTAACTCGGTGACCCCGCCGCGAGCGCCTAAGCGGTCATCCTCCGCCCCTGAATCGCGGAGGCCCTGTTTACGGCATCCAATAATTCTGGCATAATTTGAGAACGTCGGCAGCCAGAGCATCAAAGCTCGCACAGGTACCGGAACGCTGGCCGTAGAATAGCAGTTACTGCAAGCGCCTGCATTGTCCCATGGCACCGTGACTGACTTTGGATGGGGGAGGGAATGTTGGTGATGACTGTCGCCGCTGCCCTTCCGTTGTGCTGAGACAAATGGTAAATAGCATATAGCCGACGTCCCTCTGCAGTCTGTTGTGTGCCGCCTGGATTATATGATGGGCGATAGTGATGTGCCGGCTCCGGCTTCAGGCCGTGGGCCAAGCCGAGCCGGGCTTGTGTGGGCCGGGCCAAGCCGGGCCATATTTCCGGCCTCATGGGGCTTTTGGCCCGGCCTAATATTATGAAAAGCCTGAGCCGCGGGCTCAGGCCACGGCTTTTAGGT